>JAPQWV010001002.1:0-143000 GCA_027422505.1 Craterostigma plantagineum
AATTTCACAATACGAACAAACCTTCTACGTCGAGTCAAGTACCCGATTCTCAAACATGTAAATGTAAGAGGACGGCGAAGATGACTCCTGAAGCTGACACATGTTCTAACAGTAACTCGCGTATTCTTATGGATACAGGGAATGTGAGTTCGACGTCTCTAGAAGGGAGTTCGTATGAAATAAAGGAGAACCCGCTCATCGATGACAAGAAGAAAAGACCATCCTATATTCGTCTTTCCTCTCTAGGTACTGAATCCCAATATCCTAAGGTCGTAGACAATCATGTTGCCAAAACTTATCTTCCTTTTACCAAGCTCATGTCTATGTGCTGCTGCAATGGCTTTGTTCTCCCACGCTTTCATGAATATGAAACTCATGAACACGCAACACTCCGACCACACAAGCGAACCTCCTCTAAGACGCCTTTGAATTCTCCCATCTCGCCTAAACCTAAGATTAAGCGAAAACGTCTTTCGTCGTCAAACGCAAACTCACCTACTGCTCGCAAGCCAAAGGCGACCACAACCGAAGCACGAAAACAACTACCACATTCCCCACGCCAATTCATGTATAAGGCGCCATACATGCAAGCACAAGTTAGGAAAATATGGGTTAGAAAAACCATAATCCCGCCTCATCAAACAAATGACAAAGGGAAAGCTAAATTAGAACCGACACAATCTGATTTAGAAACCACATTTCCCATTAAGCGCATGAAAATTTTACTTGTATCACAAGAAGGTCCCGTCCGTAAACGCGGACCCAACGTTTGCTGATGATTGCAGGTCTGTCATGTGTGGTATCTAGACTCGGGTTGCTCCACACACATGACGGGGAACAAGGAGCTGTTGAGCAACTTCTCCGAGCGCTATCTCAGAAGGGTCTCCTTCGGAAACAGTCAAATGGCGCCAATTCTCGAAACTGGTGATCTCGTCCATGACAAACTGACGATTAAGGGCATCTCTTATGTCGAGGGTTTGAGCTACAATCTCTTCAGCATTGGTCGTTTCTGCGACAAAGGATACAAGGTTCTCTTCGAATCTGACATCTGCAGCATTATAGGTGCCTCAGGACAACCTCTTCTTTCTGGAACGCGCACTTCTCACCTTTACATACTCAATCTTACGACCTCTCGACCAATATGCCTTCTCTCTCGAGCCGCACCCAAGTTGAACGATCTATGGCATCGGCGTCTTTCACATCTCAATTTCAAGACCATCAACAAACTGCGTCAGAATAAACTCGTCAACGGTCTACCCCAATTGACATATCATAAGGAACACCTCTGCTCTGCCTGTGAATTGGGGAAGATGAAGCGATCGTCTCACATCTCCAAGGAAACACCGTCCTCTAAGCTCATCCTTGAGCTCTTACACATGGATCTATGTGGCCCAATGCCTACGGCTACACTCGGAGGAAGACGGTACATTCTTGTGATTGTCGACGACTTCTCACGCTATACGTGGACGAAACTCATTCTTGGGCGGTAAACTCGTGAGTTGGTCGTCTCGAAAACAAAACTGTGTCTCAACTTCATCGACGGAGGCAGAATATGTCGCCGCCGCTAGTTGTTGTTCACAGCTTTTGTGGATGAGAATCCAACTACGAGATTTTAATTTTCATGTTGATAAAATTCCCATTTATTGTGACTCTAAGAGTGCAATTGCGATGACGAGTTATCCGGTACATCACTCGCGAACGAAACACATAGATATTCATCACCACTTCATCAAAGAACATGTCGAACAAGGGACGATTGAATTGCACTATGTCACAACCGAAGATCAGCTGGCCGACATTTTCACAAAACCGTTAGATGTCAAACGATTCCAACACCTTGTGACTGTGTTGGGCATGTTGAATATTCAGCTGTGATCAATCGACCCTACATGAACTTTGATAAAGTGTACATATGTCCTTTCACTTTATTTCATTCTCTATGTGTCTTCTAAATTATGTCTTTTGAGGGGGAGTTTTCGATTAAGGGGGAGCTTCTGATTTTTGCATTATTTAAAAAGGGAGTTTTCGATTAAGGGGGAGTCTATGATTTTGCCTATTTTAAAAAAAAAAATGGGTTGAAATTTTAAAGTTTGGTCAAACTGAGTCAAAATTGGATCGATTAAAATGTTTTGGGTTGAATTTTTAAATTTCTGTTCAAACAAGGTCAAAATTGGACCAATTGAACTTCAATTGGACCCAATTTTGACCAAGTCCGCAAAAATCAGATCTGGATCCAATTTTGACCAAGCCCACGAATTTCGGCCCATTAACTCAAAAATTTCGCATGAACAGTAACAAAATCCCTAAAACCCCAAAATCCTTAACGTTTTTCACAATCTTACAAATACCCGAGAAAATTTCAAAAATTTCGCACCACCTTTTCAAAAAATTTCTCAAAACCCTCGCAGTCGTCGTCGTCCTCAAATCTGCATTCAAAATCCGTTTATCTGCATTCTCCGACGTCAAAATCAGCCTTTCGGTATGAATACATCGCAAATAAACTGCTTCTCGTTCAATTTAATCCAGTTTCGGCCCCGTTTAGTTTTTTTTTGGTTTAATTAATTTCTTCTTGGCTTTAAATCGGACGCATGTTAGCTTTTTGATGTTTAAAACCCCCAAATATGCATTGCCCGTCCAATTTCGAGTCGATTGAGTTCAGATTATTGCATTTTGGTTAAGATTTGAGTAGGTCTAAGGCAAAAAATCATTGCATCGTTTCGCACGTTTTCGCACTGTGTTCTTCACCGAGAAAATTCTCAGAAAATGCTTTAAACGTTAGATTTCGCTGCTACAGTGAGCTAGGCCCCGCGAAATTTTTTTTTTATCCGAGAATTTTCTTGCGCTACAGTGAGTGAGGTCCCGCGAAATTTTATCCGAGAAATCTCTGGCGTTAAAATTTTTCGCTGCTACAGTGACTAAGAACCTGCGAAAACTTTCATCCGAGAATTTACGTGTGTTAAAATTTCGCTGCTACAGCATGTGAAGCCCCGCGAAATTCTCATACACATCACTTCATATTACATATTTTCGCATCTTCACTATTTCGCAACTACAGTGACCCAAAAACTTCAACCCCAGAAATTTTATAACTTAAGCAGATTCTTCAAAGCTCCATCACTCTGCGAAACTTCCATATCACTTGAGAAAATTCAAAACTTGCGAAATTTTTGCTAACTTGAAAACTCTTTCTACCTGCGAAAATTTAATACCGTTTTTAGAACAAAATTTCACCGCGAAAGTTTTGGATTACATGCGAAAAAAAAAAATTACACTAAATGCGAAAATTCTCACGACATGTCTATGTGCTATAACTTGCGAAAAATTCCCAATACATGCGAAATCTTACTCAATCTGCGAAAATTTTCTCGGCATGTCTATATATTATAATCTGCGAAACATCAACACTACATGCGAAAATTTCCTCTGAATGCGAAATTTCCTTGTTATATGCGAAAATTCATGGATAAACTGAATGCGAAATTTCTTTGATTCATGCGAAAATTCACTCTGAATGCGAAATCACTTCAACGTGCGAAAACTTCCTTATATGCAAAAATTCATGGATAGACTGAGTGCGAAATTTCCTTGATATATGCGAAAATGTCTCTGGACTTGTCTATGTATGATAATTAGCGAATTTTCTCATCTCTTATGAACGCCTTCAATTCAGAAATTTTCTAAGTATTGAAAAATTTCGTATAAAAAAAAATTGTCGATGTTTTCGTTTACAATTTGAGGCTACTTTCATTGTTTCACCCACATTAATCCGTACTAATCATATTACAGTTACTGTCGAGCACAGATATGACCAACAAAGATCAAGGTACACTTGAAGCACTTGAGGCGGCTGCAATCCAAAGGGACATCGCTCGCATCGAGCTCAACACGCTTACCTATGTCCCACCAATCGAGCAGATCTTCCCAACAAGTCAATGGGCGGCCTTGATTCCCAACAATTACATGGTGGACTTGGACAGCTTTCGGTACGATGCCCCCATCATTATAGAAATCCTCAAAGGGCACCCACTTTGCCACGCCCTCACTCATGGCGAGCCAGAAGCACAAGTGTATCTTCAACGATTCTGGCATACGTTGCAGATAGCTGGACCACTCCACCTTGCTAAAACCTTATCCGCCAAAATCGATCAAGAAACGGTGGTCCTCACTCGCAAGATAGTCCAAGAAGTGCTTCAACTCCCTGTCTACTCACCATACGACCCGCTACCAACCCATGAACAACTCATCGAGGACATAGACAGACTGGGCTATCAACCAGAAAACAAGAAGAAGAAGGGCCCACTTGTCCTCGGTCACCACCCGCAATCTACCTCAACCCTGGCGAACGCTGTACCTGCTGGTGAACAAATGCATGTCAGGGAAGCATGCTGGTCAGGACCGCGGAAACTTTCAAATCCTCACCATCCTAACCGGCATCGTCTCCATGATCCAACGTCGCGACCGAGAAGTCGCCAAGGGAGTCACAAACCGCTTCGCCCTTACATGCGGTGGCTCCCATCTCTCATCAAACATTTCCGCTTGCACTCCACCAACATTCGCATCCGCCCGGCAACGGAACACTTCCTAATCCCCACTGTCGAGAAGTTCGCCAAGAAAAACACTCCGGCGAAAGATCGACACGCAATGATAATCCCAGACGACGTTCTTGCCTACGCCGACCCGACCAACCTGCACGTCCGAGAATACCGTGCCTCCACAGCCTCCTTCCGCGAAAGCCCTCATCCACTATCCACTGTCCCTACGCGGCAGATCAACCCCACTGCTCCTAACCCCGGGACTAGCCAAAACCCCACCACCACCTCCAAAAAGTCATCGAGTCGCGCCGCATCCTCTTCCACCTGCGTTCTGAAAAAACGGTCGCATGAGGATGACGTAAGCCGCCCCATGGAGCGTCGATCGAAACAAAAACACGATCGACCTCCTCAGCCACAGATAAGCCGAGCCGAACCCTTAGGTACAGGAGGTGATGTGTTCACCTCCCGAGTAGAAGACGTGGCATCTGGCTCAACCACGCAAACGACGCCACCAACCCACTAATCTTCCTCTCTACAGAAAGATATTTCATTTCACGAGGAGCCACGTATACCATCGACATCCCACTTGGAGATGGTCGATGTTGAAACAAGCAGTCCCTCGCCTCAGACTGCATCCTCTTCATGCACATCGAGTATAGTGCCCTCACTACCCATAGTTTCATACGTTTCTAGGACACATACACCTTCTACCGCACTACAGAGTCTTCGTGACTCTGTCAGAACGCTCGGAGATGTCTCTGTGACTGAGAGCGGAAGACCTAGCACGGCCAACATCACAACAACCGTGAGCCTAGGCCATCATTCGATTGAGTCTGTCTCATCAATGATGCCAACGGGAAGTCTTAGTGACCCCGTCTTTTCCAGTCCTGTGCAAACAGGCGGCCGATCGGCTATATTCTCCGATTCGGTGTCAGTTGGATTTCTTCGTGATTCCAACTTGTTAAATTTACCCCAATTCGTCACCGAGATCGCGCTAGAGACACGTCTTCAAGAGTTTGCAAAGACTCTTGAGGCGTCAATTCTCGATAAAGTCTACGCGCGTCTCGATGCGTCCACCATCGATAAAGGCAAAGGTGTGGCCCCGGAGACGCCACCACCCATGCAACCTACGGATGCAGACGCTGTTCTCTCCTCAATTTCTGCCAAGGAGCTCTTCTACATCCTCAGAGCCCGATTCGAATCAATGATGGAACTTGACGAAGAGGAACAACAAATGAAGGCCATTATCACTCAACCAATGACTTGCCGTGCTCAAGGCGAGTCTAGCGGGATCAGGCGCGACGATCAAGATGATGATCAAGATCGCCGCGAGGGGGAGAATAGGCATCTAGGCTCACAATCCCAAGGACTCATGCAATCGACGCCGCCCTCCTCCTCTGGACCTGAAACGACACCCGCAACAGAAACCTCACACCTCACTAGCCAAAAGTCATACCTTATTTACCCTGAGCCACTAGCCAAATCACCCTCACCACCACCCATTACCGTCTCCGAAACTCTAATCGTCACATCGGCGTTAGAGACCACCTCCACACAGTCTCCACCCACCATCTCGGAACCTCTAACTGTCACATCGACGTTAGAGGCCACCACCACATCTTTACCACCCGTTACCCAAATCATCCTCGCCAAAACCATCACATCAACCGAACCACCAGAATCTCCACCACAACCATCCCCACAATCCACAAACTCCTCCGACGCAACACCCTCGCCACCACATAGCCATACCCCTCTCAATATCGATTCCAACCTGGCTTCCGAGGACGTCTACTGCGCACGGAACGAGATCGAGGCCTACATCTTTAACGATGAATGGCTGTACACACCCGCCGATGCAGTAGCAGCCAGGAAGTTGGTGGAAAACGCTCGATGTCTGCTAATGGAAGCCTCGCTTACGCTGATCAACACCGCAGACGACGAGAACGGAGAGGAATACGACGCTGAACCTGCCGAGCTCGAGAACATCCTACAATTCCAAGCGCAGCAAACTGAGGCTCCCGCTGCTCAAACGGATGTGCCCACGGTGGATATACCGGAAGCACCGTGGGAAACAAAAAGATCACCGCGCCATTTCAAGAAGAGATCAGGAAGAGGATCTGGCGGCACAAGGAGCAGATCATCACGACCTTCGACGAATATGAGCTGATGAACATCCAAAATTGGAGCGAGGAAATGAAGAAGCTCTATCGATGGAGCCTTCTTTGTCACAAGTGCACAAAGAGGACGCTATCCGATGAGGAAATCATCGCTCTGGAAATGAACCGGGCCCCCATCTGCAAAGTCACTGACCTCCGCCAAGAGTCGAAAGGACCTGTCCACTATCCAGTGTACACAATAATGAGGCAGGATGAAAGCTACAGTGAAGTCAGTGAGGCGGACTTCAAGTTTCTGCGCCTGGGTGACCTGTACAACATGCTGGAATCCATGAAGCAGTTCAGACTCGTCCTCAGAAGTTCTGGACATCTCGTACGAGCTGAACCGGTCACCATGGGATATGTGGCTCTCAAGCGCCACACGCTCCGACAGGTCAGATTCTTCGCCACCCATGATCTGCAGATGGCGGTGGAGCACAACCTGAAGAAGGTGAATCTGACTCGCCCATCTTTCAAGAACGCTGACGACTACCGAGAAGGCGATGTGATCGACGGAGACGATCCGGCGGTCGCCTACTCGAACTACAAGGGAAAGATGAGGCTGCTGCGCTGCTCCGAAGTGGCAAAGTTCTCGGATGGGACGCTCACCATCATCCAAGACAAACTCATGAGGATTTGCCGCATCCTTTCGGAAGAAGATCCACTCTGCCGATCCAAGTTCGCGAAGCTCATTGACGCGATAGCTGATCGAATGGTCCTTCGAAGGAATCTCCGCGCCTTCGAGTTCAAGCTAGGACTTCGCGAAACACTAACACGCTAATCCACCATCACAACGCCCAAGATCCAAGACTCCCAACAATTGACACAAAGGAGGAGATTGTTAGGATATTTAGTGATTGTGTCAATAGTTTATGTCTTGGGATTAATATTGTAATTATCTTTTTAGCTTGGGCTTTGGACTAGAATGTAATTAGTTAATCTTTAGTGTTTAGGCCTTAATATACCTAGGGTTAATGTGGTATATAAGGTTTTACCAACACCATTTGAAAGGTAATCAAAGATCAAAAGGCTAACCCTAGTTTTCACACATTACACACACTTGAAGGTGAGAAATTCTCCCTTTTTCATTCCATTAAAGCCTCTTTGATTCCTTGTTGGTGCAATCGGGACCAACAGTACCACTTAGAGAAAAAAACGTTAGACATAATGGACTTAATCAACAATTATTTTAGGCATTTTTTTTTAAATAGTTGATCTGTGATTAGCTCATTTCCTTGTAGTGTCGACGTCTCACTCCTTAATTTTGTTTGAAGGAATCTGAAACGCTTAGAGGAAAACGTCAAGAATATTTGGACTTAATGCACGATTTTTATATTGGCTCCCCCTCAAATAATGCGCAAGAATTGACTAAACATGCAAGCATATGAAATCAATTCAAGTCACGAGCATATAACACACAAATTTACCCAGTAAACACATATACATGGTCCACAAAAACATGTACTTAAGATATTGTGTGAGGGTAAGAGCAATAAAATTTTATCGCATTTAAACAATTCAGTACCAGTGCAATCTAAAATTACATTTAGAATGTGCGATAACAAAATAAATTCGCATTTATTCAATTCAACGCATATGAAACATAATATTTCATGTCAGAATGTGCGCAATTTTTCCTTTCACGATTTTTATTTTTATTTTTCAGAAATTAAAAAAAATATTATTTTTCTACATGTATATGTAGATAAATTTTTTTTTGTATATTACTATTATTATAGTATGGGGTCAGATTATTTTGCTTCGATCAATCGTCACACCTAAAATTTTACGAGACATTTGAAAGAAGAAAATGCCGTCAAGTCATGTCGTCAAACTAAAGTCCTAAGTTCATAGACTGGTCCATTTCGACAACTTTCACTAGGTTCGCTCTTGCACTCAATTATTTCTAACTTGGGATTTTTATATTTATATCACTCAAGTCAAAACAAGCAATTTTAAGTCAATTTATCTGTGATCGACGCATTTTTTAATCATTTCACCTAAGCGAGAGACCGTCGATTGGAATCAAAGTGTTGTAAGCGTTATAGTTTGGCTAGGACTTAAAAGGGAAGGAATTTAGAGGAAAGTGAGCTTATCTCTTCGTCATCTTCCATTTCTACGTCCGTCTCCCTTTTTTTTTCGGCGTATTTCTTCTTTTCAATCCTTTCTCCCTCTTTTTCTTTTAAGAACTATCCCTTTTTATGCTATGCTCAAGCTGAAGCTCCGCTTCTCCACGAGGCTACAGGAGATTATTGTAGGCGAAGTTCTTCTTATTGGTTCTCGGGCCAATACCGTGCTCCTCTTCTCTTAATCCCTAGAGAGGTTTCAGAGATTATCTTTTTGGAAAAGTTCACGGTTATGGAATTCGTACCCAAGGCTGCGCTCCTCTTCTCGTTTCCCGATATAAGACCGGATTATCGTTGGAGAAGTTCACTTCGTGGTGCTCCTCTTCCAGCCGTTCTGACGAGCATACGAGATTATCGTTGGAGAAGTTCACAGCAGGATCCATGCCACCTTCTAAGAGATAGTCGGAAGGCAGGTTCCTTTGGTCTGATTTTTGCGCGTTGAGCAATACCTTCTTTTGTCATCATCCTCCTTATTTTGTCCCCCTCCTTTTCTCGTTTGAACAACCATCCGAAGAGTATAGAATACGGTTGAAGGCTGGGAATGGGATTCAAAGGAAGAAAAGGACATCGAAGAAGGCTCAAAGTGGATGACTAAGGGGTAATGAGAGAAAGAAAAAAAATTTATAAGGCCGAGTGAGGAATAACCTAAGCGCCCTTATCATTTTCCTAACGATTCAAGGCAAGGTGAGTATGAAGCCAAGTATCACTAGTTAAGACAAGTAATTGATGTGTGACTCACTCGAGAAATAGATCCAAAGAAAGAAAAAAAACAAGGCTTGAATCCTCACATATGTATAGTGGCTTTGTGTCTAGTGTAGCAACCTAATGACCTTTAGACACAAGAATGTGACTTAGACTGACAAAATTAAGCAATTAAATCGATCGCATGTCGGGGTAAAATTCTAAGTGACTTTAGATCAAAGCAACCTAAAGGATTTCATCATCCCCCTTTTTTTTATAAAAGATTTTTATTTATCTCACGCAAGATAAAGCATATAAGCAAAGAAAACACATAGCAAAGAACATTTAGTATCACAGAAGATCAGGTAAAGCACATATTACGGAAGATTCAAGATGCCTAATTTTCCGACAAGGAATTGAAATCGCCAATGCCTTGGTGAAACGAATTTCAAACTTATCGGCTATACTGGCGCTGATTATGTCGGTTGTCGAATGGACAGGAAAAGTACCTCCGGCGGCGCTCAATTTCTAAGTGAAAAGCTAGTTTGCTGGTCATCCAAAAAGCAAAATTGCGTCTCAACTTCGACGGCTGAAGCTGAATACGTCGCAGCCGCCAGCTGTTGCTCCCAGATGCTATGGATGCGGACTCAGCTTCGCGACTATGGGTACAATTTAAATAATATACCGATATATAGTGATAGTCAAAGTGCCATTGCGATTACGTTCAATCCTGTTCACCATTCATGCACGAAACACATAGACATTAGATATCACTTTATCAAAGATCACGTAGAAAAAGGCACCATTGACATGTACTTTCAATATCAACTAGCCGACATTTTCACCAAGGCATTGGATGAAAAACGATTCCAATTCCTTGTCGGAAAATTAGGCATGTTGAATCTCCCGTGATATGTGCATTACCTGATCTTCTGTGCTATCACATGCTCTATTCTATGTGTTTTCCATGCTCACTTGTCTTATCTTGCGTGATAAAAACAATTATACATATATCTATAATAGAGGGGAATGACGAAATCCTTTAGGATGCTTCGGTCACATAGTTTTTGCCGACGTACGACTGATTCAATTGCTTAATTTTGTCAGTCTAAGTCACATTCTTGTGTCTCAAGGTCTTAAGTTTGCTCCACTAGACACGAAATCACCTTTCACATGTGAGGACCCTATCCCTTCAATTTTTCTCTCCTTGGATCTATCTCTCGAGTCAAGTCACACGTCAATTAAATGTCTTTTCTAGTGATACTCGGCTTCACACTCGCCCATCTTTAGATCGTCAGGAAAATGATTTGGGGCATTTAGGCAATTCCTTACTCGGCGTTTTACAATCCTTTTCCATATCATAGCCCTTAGTCATCCACTTTGGACCTTCTACGACTTCCTTTTCTTCATTTGAAACCCATTTCAACCTTCAACCGATTCTATTTTTGTCAAATGGTTGTTCAAACAAGAAAAGTAGGGGGAGAGAAGTAAAAGAAAACGAGAAGATGACTAAAGAAGGCAATGCTCAACGCACAAAAACAGACCAAAAGAACCTGCTTTTCAAACTACCAAAAGAAGGCATGGATCCTGCTGTGAACTTCTCCGTCGATAATCTCGTACGCTCGTCAGAATGGCTGGAAAGAGGAGCACCTCAAAGTAAACTTCTCCAACGATAATCCGGTCTTATATCGGGAAACGAGAAGAGGAGCAGAACCTTGGGTACGAATTCCATAACCGTGAACTTTTCCAAATTGATAATCTCTGAATCCTCTCTAGGGATTAAGTGAAGAGGAGCACGGTATCGGTCTAAGAACCAGCAGGAAGAACTTCGCCTACGATAATCTCCTAGAGCCTCGTGGAGAAGCAGGGCTTCAGCTTGAGCATAGAAGGGATAATATAAGGGATGGGATTGAAGAGATGAAAATTTTTTCGGAAAGAAAAGAAGGAGACGGACGTAGAAATGGAAGACGATAAACATAAGCTCACCTTTTCCTATAAATTTCCTTCCTCCCTAAGTAGCCAAATTAAACACTTAAAAGTCCCTTTGATTCCAAACGACATTTTCTAGCTTAGGTGAAATGATTAATTATGCCTTGATCATAGGAAAATTGACTTAAAATTGCTTGTGCTGACTTGAGCGATATATATAATCCCCGAGTCAAAAATAATAAGAGCGCTAGAGTGAACTTAGTGAGAGTTGTCGAAATGGATCACTCTATGATCTTAGGACTTTAGTTTGATGACTAGACTTGACAGCAGTGTGTCTTTCGAGTGTCATACGAAAACTTAGGCGTGACGATCGATTGAAGCAAAATAATCTCACCCCATACTATTAATAATATTAATATACATATTAAAATTATACATACATATATATATATACACGATATTTTAAATAAAATATATATATATATATATATATATATATATATATTTCGCACATTTTGAATGCATATTGAACTTGCATTGGTACTGAATTGATTAAAATGCGAATATATGTTTTTGATCATACCCTCGAGCAAATCTTTATTACATGATTAGGGAACATGTAACTAAGACTAGAGTGATTAATTGCGTGTTATAGTGATTGTTAGATCTTACCATATCATTATGGGGATATGCTTTGCAAACTGATGTTTATGTTTTGAACATAACCCCTTCTAAGTCTGTTAACATGGTACCTTACGAAATTTGGAATGGTAAGAAGCCTAGCTTGAATCACTTAAGGGTTTTGGGGTTGCCCCGCCGATGTGAAAAACTAGTAGCAGACAAACTCGAATGTAGGTCCATGAAAGGACGTTTCGCCGTAGCATGGGATATTTTTTTTAATGATGATCGGAGGATCGTCGTAGCAATTCATGTTCACTTTCTCGAGGAACAGTTCATTCGAGAAGGTGGAGCTGGCAGAAAAGTTACTCTTGGAGAGTTAGATGAAACGTATCCAGAGACATCAGTGCCCGAGGGCACATATGAGCAGTATGAGGCGCACCCAGAATTGCGCAGGTCGGGTAGAGTACCTGGCATACCTGAGAGATACGGTACGGTACACATCAAGCACGGGGGTGTTGCAACGGAGGGGATCGTTGACGACGACCCCACTACCTTTGAACAGGCAATGATGGATGTCGACTCTAAGAAATGGGTAGAAGCGATGAAAGCAGAGATGGACTCGATGCACACTAACCAAGTCTGGACTCTAGTAGACCTGCCCCAAGGTTTTAGACCTATTGGGTGTAAATAGATTTACAAGAGAAAGATTGGATCTGACGGACAGGTGAAACCTACAAAGCTACGCTAGTAGCGAAAATAAAAAAGAGGGCATTGATTATCAGGAAACTTTTTCACTTGTTGCAATTATTAAGTCTATCCACATTCTGCTTGCCATAGCAGCATACTATGATTATGAGATCTGGCGGATGGATGTGAAAACCGCTTTCCTAGATGGATTCCTCGATGAGGAAATTGAGCAGCCCAAGGATTTTACATCGCAAGCAGATGCTCATAAAGTGTGCAAGCTTAATAGGTCTATAACGTAATAAAGCGTCTAGAAGCTAGAATCTTTGATTTGATGAAGTAGTTAGGAACTATGGATTAGTTAAAATGAAGATGAGTCTTGCGTTTACAAGAAGGTCAGTGGGAGTAAGATATCGTTCCTCGTATTGTACATGGATGACATCCTTTCGATAGGAAACGATATCAGGATGCTCTCGGAGGTAAAAGTTTGGCTTTTGCCCGAGTTCTCCATTAAAGACCTGGGAGAAGCAACCTATATTCTTGGAATTCGACTTTTTAGAGATCGAGCGAATCGAATGATAGTCTATCTCAGGCCCTTTACTTAGAGAAGATGCTGAAACGGTTTCGAATGGCCGAATCTAAAAAAGGGTTCTTGCCAATGTGACATGAGATTCATCTCTCGAAATCCATGTGTCCTCAAAGTGAGGAGCAAGGAAGGAAATGAGTGAAATACCTTATGCATCAGCAATAGGTAGCCTAATGTATGCGATGCTATGTACACGGCCTGACATTGCATATGCTTTGAGCATAGTAAGTCGGTACCAGTCTAATCCTGGTAAGGAACATCGGAATGCAGTAAAGAATATCTTCAAGTACCCTAGACAGACTAAAGATACGGTACTGATTTATGTAAACATAGAATTAGAGGTGGACGGTTATACCGATTCGGATTTCCAGTCCGACGTGGATGACCAAAAATGCACTTCTGGTTTCGTCTATACACTCAACGGTGGAGCAGTGTCTACGAAAGGTTCTAAGCATTGCACTACTGCTGATTCCACCACTGAGGCAGAGTATATTGCGGCCTCTGAGGCAGCAAAGGAAGGTGTTTGGATGAGAAAGTTCTTAGAAGAACTCCAAGTTGTTCCAGGCATAGTGGACTGCCCGCTACTATTGTGGTGCGACAACAGTAGGGCAATAGCACAAGCTAAGGAACCTAAGTTTCACTCAAAGTCCAAACACATAAAAAGAAAATATCACGTGCTGCGTAGGTTCGTGGAGAATGGCTACATAACTGTGCAGAAAATAGCTACCGCGGATCTAATACCCTTAAAATCTAATTACGTGATTTACAATATAATTGCTGGTGGAAAATATGTAATTAGAGACCTTACGGAATTAACTAAATAAAGAGACTAGGATTTGGGAAAAATATTATTTATAACACATAATTAGTCTGAGCTCGATGTGTAATACGAGGTTTTCCTGCTCTCATTGCCTTAAGAGACTTATGTGTCAATATAGTTACATGCTACGTGAGTTATGGTTTTCTATATGTGTTATGAATTATGACTTATGAGATGAGTTCAAGACTTAGAAAATTTTGGATGACATTTATATATGTGTTGTGGGAGCTTTAGAAAAGAATCGATTAAGGTAGATTAATATAGGATGAGTATCGATCGATTCCAATGCATACAGTTGTTAAACTCGCCAAATATATGAGGGTAGGAATTGGGCAATTTCACAAACCTAAGGAAACCAAGTTTCGATCGATTCCAGATTTGTGAGTGTTAGAAGTCGCCGAACCTATATGGTAGAGGAATCACACGATTGTGCTCAGTAGAATGTTAAGTCTCGAATTACTAATTTAAATAGAATCAGCCGATACAATCCATTGATACACACATACATATGTACCTAACTTTCGCCGTGTTTGATCTCCATGACCAAGAAATCGGGTGATTGTCATGTACAATGTGATGAATCATGTTGAGCATGAATCGGCCGATTCCCCAAGTCTTAGAAGTATTTCGATTGATTTTCATGCACCTAGGAGTAGGAATCGCCGAGAAAATGAGAATTGATCGGGCAATTATTGTGTATTCTATAATGAACAATATTGGAACCAAAATCGACCGATTCAATGTTAGAATTCGAGCAACCATGGGAATAAAGTAAGACCAATCACAATCCAAGTCAACTTCCGATGGACTGAGAATTATAAAACGATTTCTTAGCAAGGGAGGTAAAATTCTAGCTTAGTCACGTAGTGCTCACATCAACTCCATACCCCTTAGTCTATGTCTAATACTTATCAAGTAAATAAATGAAATTATAAATAAAATTCATATAAGGATTCAAGCAAGAGAAAACCTTCATAAAAACCCAAAACCAACTAGAAGAAAGAAAAAAGGGGCCGAGAGGAACTCCAATTGAAGAAACCCTAAGCAACTCTAAATCTCAAGTGCGGTATGTAGAAATATTTCTCATGACCATTGTAAACCTATGTTGTTTAAATACTTTAACTTAAGAAGTAAATGAAAGTTAGGAATCATGGTGTAAGAGGGTAAAACACCAAGTTTGAAGAATAGATTCACGTTTGGGTGTTCTCAGACTTAGTTATGTTTTGGGTAATAAAGGCACGTTTTAAAATTCATAACCTTGATATAAAAGATCCTTGGGTAGAAGCGATGAAGTTAGAGTGGAAGGAAAGCCTAAGAATTTTAAGTTCTGGGTAAGATTGCAGTAGGAATTACGTACATCTATGAATGTTTGAAGCTTTCGATCGATAAGTGGGAATTTACTTGAAGGTTTCAGACGATTCTGAATTGGATAATACAAGCTTTCGATCGAAATCTAGGTTAATTTTGTAAGGGATATAGCGATTTGTAGAGAAGGTGAAAAATTCAGCGAAAGTAGGTCTTGATGTATGCCAAGTCGGGCGACATGAAAATGTATATTATTTCATGACAATCAATCAAAAGTAGTCTCTAATAGTACATGAAGAATCGGGCGAATGTGGACGTTCCAAGGTGACAAATCGGGCGATTCTTTGTAAAGTATAAAACGCGGCGAAACTAGGCTCTCAAACTAGGTGAACCGGGCGACTTGAGCTGTGATCAAGCCATAACATATGAACAAATGGGGCGATAGGGGATTTGAAGTGGTACTTTTGCCGTGCATGGAGTCGGGCGATTCATGGATCGAATAACAATAGTTGCGACCGAAACCTGTGATCTACTCCACAATGAATCGGCGATTCTATGATGAAGTAGCATTCGATCGAAACTGGAAACCCTATGTACTTTCGCCGAGTTACATCCGATACATGACCAATCATGAATCGATCGATTGGGAATTAGCATAGGTAATCGGGCGATTGATGAACAAATCGACGAATGTGGACTTCAACATGTAACCAATCGATCGATGATAAATGATCGGCGAAACTAGGGTCTGAACATGACAAATAGATCGATTGAAACTTACGACAATCGGGCGATTTAAGGGTACCATTATGAAGGCCGAGTATGACCAACAATCAGGCAACTCTAAGCTTAACAAATCAAGTGACTAAATATGAAAGTAACATTTAGGTAATACCGGGTTCGGGCATGATGCATCGAGCGGACAAATAATAAACAATGAATCTTCGCCGAATATTATATGCTAAGATCGAGCACTAAATTAATTGAGATTATGATCAGACGACTTAGGGTTTTAGCAAATTACTATAGTCAAGACAGTTTAATTCGACCTAGCCATTAAACATAGATATGATACTAAGACCATGATGTTTTATCTAAAGGTCGAACAGTAGGAAATTTCTCAAGGCAGTAAGTGTCCTTAAGCTTGGACGACAAGTAAGTGAGGATTTCATCTACAACACATGAATTATGTGTATGCATAATTTACGTGATTATCTGCCTCTATGATATTATGTGATTTATTACATGACGTGAACTCCATGTTTTATATGAAATGACATGACAAGTATTTCCGCATTATTCACGTAAGCATCTTCATGTGCATACACGAGTTACATGAGAGTTACAAGACACGAACACATGTGATACATGGTCGCCTGTGTGCGATATGTAGTTGCCAATATTGGCATCTGATGTCGACTCGTTGTTGAGTCACAGCTCTTCTATGCTAACATGGTGAACTATACATCACCAACTTCAAGGGCAAGACATGTGCAAGACAAGACATGTAGCGGCAGGTGCGTCCTGGAGGATGCGACCTGATGGTATAAGCTGCACCGAGGGTATCTTGGGTGTTGGTGACCTAAGAGTAGGCTAGTGGAAGCGCCCGCGTGTCAGGCCGCATTGGGATAGAAAGGCACCTTAGGATTTAACGCAATTCGTGCAATAGGGTTAGCCTCTCAACGGGAACGCATTGAGATTGAAAGGCACTTTAGCCTCTTAATGGGACAACATTGGGATGGAAAGGCACCATATGAATAAACACAATTGCGTATAATTAGCCTCTCAGTGTGTGTACTGTCACATATGTATGTGGATTTGAGCTCCACGATGGTGCATAGTAAGATGGAAAGCCGAGGGCCCAAATTCATGATAAGATAAGACAAAACAAGACACGATAAGAAATACGTGAGGACTAGAAAGCATTGGCGCGGAGCCCTTGCTAATTATGATATGTGCACAGCATGCATAAGTTCCCACTTACTGAGCTTTATAGCTCATCCCATGTTATATGTGTTGTAGGTACGATAGAGTCGGACGTTGAGAAACGTCACGGCTAAGGCAGGCTGACAGCGGTACTCCACGATCTTTTGAGAGCGAGGCTGTACATGGATGACGGCCTGTGGAACAATATTAGGATGTTTTGTCATTATAGATATTTTGGGGGCTTCGGCCTTTGCATAATTAAGACAATGTGAATTACTTTCGGTCATAATATATTATATTGTAGGAAAAAGTTTTGAAGGTTTACGTTGCGGAGATCCGCCATTAAATACGATTAGAAAGTCAGGGTCGTTATAGCGGATAATGCGGCGGACCGTTCACCAAGCCCCTTTCACAGACAGTGCTTGATCGACACATCCATAAAATGGGGTTACGATATCATAGCGCATGCCACTGAGTGCAAATGGGAGATTGTTGGGGATGTGCCCTCGGAATGCCATTCGGAGATGTAATGAATAGGTCATGTAATTATATTGATGTATTGTTCGCTCCATATTTGAATAATGTATTCTTATACGTATTAATGGAATTTATATTTATTATTTATTCTTTAAAATACTATTTATTTACATATCAAGTCTTACTAGGCATCCGATGGGACGGTAAATAAATAAATCCCATATATCATGAGTTTTTCACTGATTCTCATGAGATGAGAGAGGGGCACCGATGAGCTATTATCGTCCGATATTAAATTAGGCCATAAGTCTTACACCTCAGTAGGGTGACTGAGTGTCGATCATGACTTATTTGATGATGACTCTAAGATGGTTGTGCCAACCATTTGCTTGGGAAGCGGGAGGTCGTAACATTGGTATTGAATCAGGGGATTAACCTGTACTTGGACACGACTCGCAGTCGACGATCACATGGCCCTTATTGTTACTCTGGGTAGTGTCAATGATCGATCGATTGACTATAGTAGTGTGCGTGGACCTTAGACCGAAGGGTCTTTGATGGAGTTGAGTTCGAGGCTTGACTTGTCACTAGTTTGCTAGGCCCACTTTGTTCGAAGACGAACATGGGTTGGCGGTGACATGCGCTCTTGATAACGAAGGGTAGTTTCCAAGCTTAGACAGTCGTGAGGGATCCACTGTCTCGTTAGTAACCAAGATATGTGTCCTATGGATATTCGGGGACGGGAAATTACGAAGTCTTTGGCCAAAGCTATAAACTGACTCACATGGAACTTGAAGAGCAGTTTAGTAATTTGCTAGTCATGAATTCGTCATAGAGTCGAGTCTAGTGAGTTCGACGTAACCATGACTCTCACTCGACCGGGACATTTTAAAAGGGTCTATACGTACGACGGTAATCTATAGCCGATTCCTACATCGAAGATCGTACTCAACACGGGATCTAGTCGGTACCGCGAGATTGGATAGGCGCTTATCGAATTCTAGAATTCCTCCCTTGCTGGGTTGAGACGAACCAAGAGAGTCGGGCTTAAAAATGATCACCGTCATAGGCGACTAAGGCTGTAAATGAGCCGAGCTCGGCTCATTTTCTGGCCTCGAGCTCGAGCTCGAGCCCTTAAAGCTGAGCTCGAGCTCGAGCTCGTCGAGCTTTTCAGCTCACGGCTCGAGCTCGAGCTCATTTGCAGCCTGATGAGCTCGAACTGGAGCTCGAGCTCACGAAGCTCATCGAGCTCGAGCCTCGAGCTCTAATAAAAAAAATATTAAATTAATAAAAATAATATAAATTAATAGAAAAATACAAAAAAATATAATTTTCTTTTAAAAAATCTAGATTTTTAATAAAGAATTATTAAAAATAATATAAATTAATATAAAATTTTTAAATAAATCGATTTTTTTTTAAAAAAATAAAGAATAATATAAATTATTATTAAAATATAAAAATATATAAAATTAAAAAAAAAAAGCTCGCGAGCCTGTTCGCGAGCTTTCGAGCCACTATGTTTGGACTCAAGCTCGAGCTCGACTTACATGAGCTCGTGCTCGAGCTCAACATAAATGAGCTCAAGCTCATTTTTGTCGAGCTTGAGCCGAGCTTTTATCGAGCCGGCTCGTCGAGCTCACGAGCCGGGTCGGCTCATCTTTCACCCGTATAGGCGACCACGGGCATGGAAGCCCACGACCTGGCAGGGGCTGCTGGTATGGCTCCACGGCCGTGGGAGCTCAGGTCAGTGGTCGTGGGGCATGTCTGTCACAGCCCCACGACCATGGGCTTACTATAAGAGGTCGTGGGGCCTTGGCCGGGGCTGAATAAGCCCTCTAACTTGGCTCCACGGCCGTGGGATTCAAGGTGGAGGTCGTGGGGTTCTTCCCCACGACTGTGGCGTTCCTGTTAGAGGCCGTGGACCGACGGTCTTTGTTAGGAACCGAAACCAAAACCTTATATCATAATTTCATGCATTTACATAAGTTCATGCATTCATATAAGTCATTTTAAAATAGACGTACATGTAGAATAAGATATTTAAAGTGTTATAGTTCTAGGGTTTTCTCAATTTTGAGAAACTTTATATGTATATTAATTAAAGTGATTAAAATAAATTAGGAAGTTTGATGATA
Source organism: Craterostigma plantagineum (assembly GCA_027422505.1). Lineage (NCBI taxonomy): Eukaryota > Viridiplantae > Streptophyta > Magnoliopsida > Lamiales > Linderniaceae > Craterostigma > Craterostigma plantagineum. Next base: position 19,982 of record JAPQWV010001002.1, read on the forward strand.
TTTTTGAGATTCTTTAAAGTGGAAGAAATATGCAAATAATATTAAAGTATAGCTAAAGGAAAGTTCGAAACCCTTCAAAATAATGTCCGAACTCTTTGGATAAAGGTTTCGAAATTGTTGAAAGAAGACTTAGAAACTCCTCAATCAAGGTCTCGAGATTTCTTAATATAAAGATTACGAGAACTTGGGTTCTCGATATAAAACTTGTGACAATTGAAACAATTCTTAAAGCTAGATATCAAAAACTTAATCATGAAGGGAAATAATTTTAATAATAAAATAATACATGTTAGGTAAAATCATGATAACGATAGATAAAATGTTGATGTCATGTATCTAACTCAACACGTAAATAATAGATAAGAAGAAGGGAAAATTAGTTCTTATCACTTTCATAACATACGCAAGTTATAGGATAAGGAAGGAATAATACATGTCATGGGAGAAAAACAAGTGAACAAAGAGAAAGACAATCGTACCAAAGGAGGAAAAGATATAATTTAGGCAAACTCACATCTTCCTTGAAACTGGGAGGTAAGGGAAATTAAAGATGTTTTCACGATATATTCATGTATATTTAGGGTTAATAAGCTGGAATTAAGTGCAGTTAGATAATCATGGAATGTTTTCGTGTTCTTGAATGCACTAGGGTTTCTACAGAATAATAAAGATTGCATTTCAGTTTCTTAGAATGATTTTCATTCGGTATTAGAACATATGTTAGAATTGATAACTATGAGCTGTTTGTATACCTGAATATTAATGGAAGGTTTTCGTATCCTTAGAGGTATTAAGGTTTCGATATATATATGAACAGTATGAAGGTAGTATGAAGTTCCAATGAAATTCATCATACTCTTAAGAAATAAGGATTTCTCGAAAGAATAGGTATTGCAATTATAGAATTTTGAGAGAATAACTAATATGTATTCTAAGAATTCGAGGGATTTCAATATGAGATGCGAGAGGAGCAATGGTAGATTTTGAAACCTAGGGAATCTCGAATTGGATGTCGAAAACTTATGTAGGTCAAAGTCAGAATATAATGTCGAGATTAGTAAAATTTCTGAAATATAAATCTCGAGATGTGATCTCGAAATAAATTAGGAAGATTTCGATAGACAATCTCGAAATAAATTAAGAAGACCTCGATATACAATCTCGAAATCTACTAGGCAGATCTCGAAAGAAGATCTCGAAATGAACAAATGGTAAATAAGTTTCGATATGTGTATCTTAAACATGTTATCAACGTGAAGGTGTGGGGTCCATGTATATAATAACTTTTGACTTCCACCCATTTTAGTAGTATTTCCATGAAAGTTTGGCATCTAACACCATAAGTATTCTATAATTAAATAAAAAGGTTATCAGCTCTATATTCTTAGAAGTTTTCAGAAGTTTTTTTGGTATTTCATTGCATGGAAATGTTTTTGATACCGATTAAAATATAACCTCTAAGTCAAGAATCTACTACATTATCTAATAAAAAGAAAGGTGAAGGCTACGGATAGTTAGGGGTGAGCATTTAACCCGTCGGGTCGCCCCACCCAATCGGCCCAACCCAACACAGACCGCATGTGTCGGGTTAGCGATTTGATCGGTTGATTTGGGTTTTAAAAAATAAAACCGCATATTTTGCAATCGGGTTTGGTATTGTATTTTTAAAACCCGCATAAAACCGCATCCCACCGCATTTAAAAACATAATAAAATTTTGCTATATTTTATTCAATAATTCGTAAAGTAATAGATATAACTCGTAATAGTAGTTAAGGCAAAAATATTAATTATTATTTACTATTGTACAATGACATCGACTCATCATAACACGTTGCATAAAGCTTAGTTCTAAATAAGTTTTTATAAACAAATAAATATTATATAGTGAAAAATATTTATGTGCTATCCAATGTAACCCTTCTCGTTTATTCGTACCTGGAATCAACAACTATAACACTTGAAGTTTATACAAGGCGAGTCAAAACTTTGAACCAATTTTTTTCTTCTAAAGGGAAATTACATACAAGGACAGGGCCTCGTCATAACACATTGTGTGAGCTATGTTCTAAATGATATTCTTTTTTTTTAAATAAATATTATGTAGTGAAAAAAAAATTTATGTGTCTATCCAATGCAACTCTCCTAGTTTATTCGGACTTGAGATCAACAATAACAGTTGAAGTTTATAGAAGGCAAGATTTTAATATCAAAACATTTATTTCTTCTCAGGGAGAATTTAAACCAAAAATAAGCCCTTACTTTATTTGCTTTACCAAAAGCTGGCCGTAAACAAGGCATATGAGCTTTTAGTCAAGCTTCTTATCGGACTTCTTATTATTTATTACTATTATTGATACTATGATAAGTTTGTATATAAACTTTTATATTTGTAAATAGGTTGATATATCTTTTTGCTCGATCTATGTTTAAGAATATTACACTTAATTTTTCGTTAAAACAATATATTAGAAAACCGCAAAAACTGCAAAACCCAACCGCACTCAAGCAAACCGCAATCTATCGAGTTACAATTTTTATGATCGGATTTGGGGTATATTTTGAAAAACCGCAATACATCGGGTCGGGTTAAAATTTTGTTAAAAATTATAAGATGTGAATTATGTGACTGTAAAGTGCTTTCATATGATTTACGTGTCATATAAGGTATTTTATATAGCATTGCATACATATAAAATAAGGGAGAAACAGTTATGACTGCTACGACTACAGATGGTATGATACGGATGCTACGGCATACATCCCTACAAATCGGGGTATTTTACATAGTCCTGTACAGGCAATACGTATCCCTACATATCGGGGGATTACGACATGGTTACGGAGTCCGATGCATGGGCGCCGACTGGGCGTACAGTACAGTCTAGCTAGTCTATAACGGGAGTATCAAAATAAATGGACATATAGAATGGCATATGATCTACGGATCCTATGAATAACGGTTATGTGAACGATGATTATGTGATTTGAAATGGCTATGGTATTTACAAAAATGGATGGATTACTGCTTATGTTGTTACCTGTACGTTATTAGTTAACATGTTGCGATCATACTCTGAATTGCTTTCTTCACGGTTGTGTAGATAATTAGCAGGCTGCGTAGAAAGCATCTTCATAAGCATGGATTCAAGGTTGGCTGACTACGCTCTCCTCCTGCTCCCCTCTGGTTCATCGTTAGCATATAAAATAGAAATGGATTTAGACTGTTGGATTTTGTGACTCGTATGATAGGTACATATATGTTCATTATTGTGAAAGGAACTAGACCAGATGTACGCACCCGTTTTTGTTAAAGGAAATGGTTATGGGAATCAAAAAAAATTTTATATTTTTATAGCTGCGTAAAAAGGTAATAGGAAACGAGGTGCTACATGTAGTGGTATCAGAGCCTAGGTTTTAGGTTCTGTAGACTTTGCATAGAATGTGCATGTTATGGATTTCCCTTTAAACTTTTCTTGCATAAATAGGCAAAGGGCAATAGGTGAACCGATACCTATAGAACGCGATGAACGAACAATAGAGGGAGGAGGAAGAGCGGCCGTACCTAAATCCCATTCATCGCATACACTTAGACAGTATGAACCTGAACACCCCCTGTTAATTCCCCAAGAACGACGGTACGACAAGCTAAGAAATATGGGTGTTGTGGATTTTATGGGCACAACAGACCCTGCTGAAGCGGAAACATGGTTGAAAAGAACGGAAAGGGTGTTTAATATGATGCAATGCACCCCAGAAGAGAGATTCGACTATGCTGTCTCACTCTTACAGGGACATGCATACGAATGGTGGAAAACAGTTCTAGATAGTATGGTACAACCCCCGGTGTTGACTTGGGAAGACTTTCTAAGAGAATTTAACGACGCTTATATGCCCGAAGTCTACAAAGATCAGAAAGCAAAGTAATTTTTAGAACATAAACAGGGAAACAAGTCCGTGGACGAATATGAAGTGTATTTAATCAGTTATCCCGATACGCTTCACACATGGTTGCGATTGAAAGAAATAATTGCCGAAGGTTTGAAGCTAGAGTCCGTTACACGATTAGAAATCGTATTACACCATCAGATATGGAGTCCTATGGGAAATTGAGGACGGTGGCTATTCACGCCGAAAGATTCGAGACCGAATGCAGAAATCAGAGTAATAAAAGAAGGCCGAGGGAAGAATCATCGAGTGAAAAGACGAAAAAGATATATAGTGCACCTAGACCAATGAGTACACAAAGTAGTTCTGCAAGAGGCTGTACAGGTGGGATGACACCTGTCGGACGAGGAATTCTCAACCAATACCGACATGTGAACATTGTGGAAAGAACCATTTGGGAGTCTGTAGGTGGCTTACAGGCGAATGTTTCAGATGTGGTCAATCCGGGCATTTAGCTAGAAATTGCCCGACATTACGAGTGGAACCTACAATCGATCAATCAAGAGCCAGTGGAACTTATGCAAATCGCGGAAGAGGAAGGGGCCGTGGATCGTTTAGCAGACGTTCGGAAAGAGGAAGCTCGGGAGGCCAAAGAGGGATCACACGTAAATACAGGTAAACTAGCTATCTGTGATATTGATGCATATGTTTTATTCGATCCAGGTGCCACACATTCATTCATATCACGAACATTTGCATCTTTATTACCTGATAAACCCGAACCCCTAGAAGAGGAATTGTATGTTCGACTTCCAACAGGCAAAATAGTTACAGTGAATACAGTATACTTAGAATGCAGAATGGTCAGTAAAGGGATAGAAATGCGAGCAACCCTGTTCGTTATTCTTTAATGGATTTTGACGTACTATTGGGTATGGACTGGTTGTCAAGATTGTTTCAAAAAGGAAATTGAATTGACCCCTAGATCAGACATATATAATATTTAAAGGAGAAAAGAGGTTACGGACGGCACATCGAATATCAAGTTTAGAAGCTTCTAAGATGATTAGTAAAGGATGCGAAGGGTATGTAGCCTATATTATAGACATGCAGTTAAGTGGACTGAAAATAAAAGATATTTCGATAGTCAGTGAATATTCTGATGTCTTCCCGAGGAGTTACCGGGATTACTACCTGATCGAGATACGAAGTTCACTATTGAACTTCAACCAGGCACGGCGCCACGTTCTATTCCACCATATTGGATGGCTCCAATCGAATTAAATGAATTGAAAGTAAAGTTGAAAGAGTTACTGGATAAAGGTTATATACGGCCAAGTGTATCACCATGGGGAGCGCCTGTTCCTTTCGTCAAAAAGAAGGATGGGATGCTAAGATTATGTGTTAGGTCCTACAATTAACAACTCTATGATCCTAGGCATGAGTTCTAAGTAATTCGATGCTAATGATTGACATTAAGATTCGATCGAAAAAACTCAAATGAAGAACAAGAAAGAGAATTTGAGTAGAGTGAGAAAGTTATTATTGTTTCTCTCTCTAGATATTGAATTGCAAGCCTTTCGGATCAATTTCCAAAACTAGCTCTATTGATTGCATTTGATTACAAGGTATTTATACCAAACTCACTTGGTATAAATATCTAACTAGTCCTAATCTATGGACAAATAGTAGAAAAGCCCCAATATACAAGGACAACTAATGAAATCAAGCACAGTTAAAATTGATACTCTACAATCTCCCCATTTGTGCTTGATTGCGTCTCTGCGCTGTTTGTCCTCGTCGGGCATAGTATGATCTGCGCAAGCCCAGCGCATGCTCAAAGTTCCTGAGCGTGTTTCTCAGCTCCAGTCTCTCCTCGATTTCTTCTAGTAATTCCATTAGGAGCGGTTGTTCTCTCACAAACCTGTGGATCCTCAGCATTGTATCTCTGTTGATTTCTTCCAACCTCTGCTCGATATTCCTCCTGATGACCTTGAGCGTCCCATCGCAAAACTTATGAATCTCAGTCTTCAGCATCAACCTATTCTTCTTAGCTATTGGATTATGGTAGGTGATGCCTAGCACTGAGCTGATATGCACGTGATTGTTGGGAAGCCCTTAGATCTCAGGTCCTTTGTTGAGCGGGGCGGTCATGTTAACCTTCTTCATGTTGCTCTCGAGAGCCATCTGAAGGTCGTGTGCTGCAAAGTATTTGACTTGGCGCATCATGAACCGGTAAAGCCCTTCAGTCCTTCTTTCTTGATGAAGCCTTGAGGACCTTTGTACTTCTCCACGTACAGCTGATAGAAATGGTATACCTCACGCAGGGATGTACGGTAGGTCGCTCTCGCTTAGATCTTCTCGAGTTCTATCTACTCGCTCAATGGTGTAGTGAGGTGTTGAAAGTCCTCCTTTTGCACAGTAGGCGCTGAGTAGTTGGCATATTGGGGAGAGACTCTTATAGTAGCTCTTGACTTGTTCTTTAGTCATCCCCAGCCTTACATCAGGTCCAAGTTTGGTCAGCATCCAGAGGTAGTCATCCTCTTCTGCTGATCCCAGTGAGAGATCCCTCTCAGCTCGAACTCGTTCGGCTTCTTAACTCTATCCGATGACCTCCAAATGTTTTCATGAACTTCTTCAAGGAATGGATTTCTGTTCGGATGTTCTCCCACGGCGTGTCAATCCGAACGGACCCTGGCGTTAGTCTTGTGGGGGAACCCGCTCGTTGCGCGATCAACTCTGGTAGCCTTGGGATATCTTGTTGGTAGTCTTTACCTTCCTGAAGTTCGTCGTCTTCTATGATCACGAGGTCTACGGAGGCTTGTTGTAGGAAATGTCGAACGTCCTGAAGCCGTTGTCTTTGATGCCCTCGGGCATGGAATGGGTCATCCACTGTCCTTCGAAGATGTATTTGTCTAGAACCTCGTGTGGATTGACGCCATGTCCTGAGGGTCTCGGTGGTTTGGAGCGACCGAGGGAGTAGCTTGGATAACTGCTAGGGCTACGAGCATCGCGACACTTGCTTCTTCTTCCGAAAGCACGGGGCTTGTCAGAATCGGTGGTGTGGGTGGAGGCGTCCTTAGGTGAAAGGTTGGTGGGTCGATATGGGTTAGAGTGGTGGTGCGGTGCGTGGTGTGGGTAGTTTGGGTGTGGGTTTGGGTTTCACCTGCTCCAGCGCTTGTTTGCGTTGCACCCGAGCCTTGTCCTTGACCACTCATAGATGTCGTGGCCTCTTCTCCCCCTCATGAGGGTCCTGATTGTCAGGATCGTCATGTCTGCGTCTTGAGTGGGAGCTTTGGCCTCGGCAAGTTTCAGTAGGTGGCTCAGGATGATCCACCAATCGCCTATAAAGAGACTCTTCTTGAGGCCGATCAGGCGAGCGAGTAGGATGTCGTGGAGCTCGGTTATGGGTATGGTGTATGGGTTGATGAGGATGGATGAAGTGGCAAAAAGGGTCGGTGGGTGTGGGTTGTGGAGGTGTGAGGTTGGGTTGTGACGAGGTGCCTTCGGAGACAGGTGCTTTCTCGGTGTCTCTGCGGGATGTCTCTATGGCAGTAAGAACTCCCTCCAATATTTTGTCTTCAAGCGATTGAACAGCAGCGGAGAGAGCGGTTTGGAATTGCTCATTCGTCACAAACGGTGCAGATGCCTCCTTGGATGTTCCAGGACGACTGATGTCGCCTGTTATCAGCCCTTGAGCAGACACCGGCTCCTCAGGTTGGCTCACAGTCACTTGAGGTTGTGACTGTATGAGACTTCCACCCAAACCTCGAGTCGAATCTTGAAGATTCTCCTCTATGGGTGTTATGGCAGGCTCGAGTTGGGCCTGCGAACCAGACACCGGTAGATTTGGTTGCGGCTCAAGATTTAGCAAAGTGCCGGCAACACTTGAAGAAGTGATCAGCATGGTATCTGGTGCGGTGGGGTGATGGCGGGGAAGAGGGACTCCAACTGTATGCTAAGTCTCCTAGGAGTCCGTCTTATAGGCTGATTTCCTCATCAGACTCCGTGTCGGACGAGGTGGCTGTGCGAGGAGTAGGGTCACGTTCAACGTCCTCAAGTGCCTGATCCGTCACCCGTGGAAGCGAGCTTTGCCCCATTCACCTCGGGCTGTGCTTCTTGTAGAGGAGCCTCCTCGATAGGCTCTTCAAGCACGCCTATATGGACGGGCACTTCCACTTGGAATGTTTCGGTTGGAGCTTCCTGTTCCAACTCTGCCACCACAGCATCGATCAATGTGGCATCTATGTCAGGAATGTGTTCTCCTGAGTTGGAACCTCCTGCTCTAGCTCCTGGGCCACTTCATCAATCAACATGGCCTCAGGGCTTGAGTGTTGTTGCGGTTGGGGAGGGGTTAACTCCAAAATCTGTCGGGGGCCTCGAATCATTTTCTCGGTGAGGTGATTCTCCCGGCAGTACATACGGTATACGTCTCCTCTGGGGTCAGCGAGACGTAGAAGCTCAAAAGGAATCGGCATCGACGGTTGGTCCAAGTCCCGTGAGCTGTGGATTGTGAAAGAATTTAAGCCTGGGTGGTTAATAATTTCCACCATGAGGTAGACGAGGGATGGACTCGTGCATCTCCTTGAATTCCTTGATGAGTACATTAAACCACCGAGCGTAGGGCACATTCTTCGATCTCCGATTCTCCTTTTTGCCGAATCTGGTCTGCAAGATCATTCCAGATCAGCTGCGTGAAATCGTAATTTCTGGAGAATGCGAGTCCGTGAAAGATCCGCAGTATGTAGCCATTGCCTTGTCGAAGCGGCATGCTTGGGTGATAGACACTTGTTAACAATCCCGAACAGTGTCTTCCACGGATGAGGGATATCGCTGCTCTGGACTGAGCTAGCTAGCTGGTGAGATGCGGTTGATATCCCATCTGCATGAAATCATGCACCATTTATGCGTCTGATGGGAGTGGGTCGTAGTTTGCACTGTATGGCAAGTCCAGTCATCCCGAACCAGTTCTTATCCGTATGTATGTGCCGCATCCCAATTATTGTTGAGAAGGAGAATGCTCCATTATCCACTGCTCCTTGTATACATCCCAGAATTGCTGGAGATAGACCATTGGCACCTATGCGATGACCGTCAATGCATGCCAGATGGGGTGGCCTTGCAGGATGGAGACAATGATCTCGTCTGGACACCGAAAGGTGCTCAGATCGAGCTGGAAATTCGTATCCTGGACCTTCAAATACAAGTTGTGGTCGTATATGTGATTATAACGAGGGTAGCGATCCATCTGAAAAAATAAGAGATATAAAAGTTCATTAGTTCATAAATTTGATTGTAGTCGAAATTGATTTAATATCATCAAACTATAATATTGTATCAAGTCATGACATGTTTGATGAATTTTGAATTGAAATCGTGTAGCATGCATATAGAATATTAATTATTTTGAAAAAAAAATGTAATGGCATGATTGTAATTTCGAATTAAACATATAACGCGTGAAAAGAGTTCGAAATTTTCTAAGTATTTGATCGCGGGAAATGTCACTGTTCATGCCGAGATATTTTTCGCTCGATAAATTTGGTTTTCAAATTCATTTCGTATGCATTGATTTCAATTGAAATAACTCCGTTTTAATTTGCAATCGAGAAAATTTACTCGCTAATTTTCGCTACAGTGGAAAAGACTTAGAAAAAAAATCTTCTAAGTGTTGAAGTTGGAATCGTGAGACTGTAGCCGATCAAATTTACGATCGAGAAAAATTCCGCGTAAATTTACGATCGAGAAATTATTTCTCAGGCAAATTTGCTATCGAAAAATCTTCCTCGATTGAATAAAATTTTTCGATTTGAAATTTGCCGAGCGGTACGTGATTATCGATCCTAAGTAAAATTTTTGCTGCGATATTTTCTATCGAGAAAATTAGTCAACGAAAAACTAAGTCGATCGTCGAGAAATTTTTCGATCAATTAAATCATAAGCGCTATTTTACGATCGAAAAATTCAGCATTGAAAAATTAATTTTTCGCTGATAAATTGAAATAAAATTAAATCGAAAAGTATACTTTGCGATAGTAAGTTTTACGCTCGATCTAATTTTCATCTAAATTGTCTATTCGGTGCTTAAATTTTCGCTCACAGAAAAATCCTACTTAGATTTCTCGATGGTAATTAATTTTCGGTCAAAATCTTCTGTTTTAGCGACTAAGTCAGAATTCTATCGATCGAAAACTAATTCGATACAAACAGTATCTCAATTGAATCGGAATTCAACTAAGATTGTTTGCGATCGACAAAGTTCTTCAATGGCTTCAAACTTTCAAATGCCCAGTCTTATCTAAGTTTAGATTAGAGTCGAAGATGCAGATTTTACGAAGATTTATATTATCGGATTCATAAAGAACACCGAAACTATTGTTAGGTCCTCAGATTAACAACTCCACGATCCTAGGCTAGAAACCATAGCAATTTGATCATTTAGATGATCAATTGAATTCGATCGAAAAACTCAAAATAAGAACACGAGAGAGAATTCAATTAGAGTGAGAAAGTTACTGTTGTTTCTCTCTCTAGAAATCGATTTCCAAGCCCTCGGATCTAACTTTCTCTATTCAGCTCAATTCATTTACAAGTATTTATACCAAAAATCTTGGTATAAATATCTAACTAGTCCTTAATCTAAAGACTAATATAAGTAAAGCCCCTAATTACAAGGACAACTAATGAAATCAAGCACAATTACAAATGATATTCTACATTCTCCCCCTTTGTGCTTTATTGCGTCTCCGCGCTGTTCGTCCTTGTCGGGCATTGTACGATCTGCGCAAGCCCAACGCATGCTCGTAGTCCCTAACGTCTCCCTGAGCTTCAGGCGCTCCTCGATGTCATCCAACAATTCCATCAGGAGGGATGTTCTCTCACATAGGGGTGTTCATTATTCGGTATACGACCGAATATAAACCGAAATACTGAAATTTCGGTACAATACCGAACCGAACAAAAAAATTCGGTTCGGTACTCGGTCCTTAAAAAAAAAATTTCGGTATTCGGTAAATTCGGTTCGGTACAAATTTGAATTTCGGTAAATTCGGTATACCGAATTACCGAAATTTTAAAGTTAAAATATATTTATTATATTAATATTGAAAATAAAATTAAAATTATATTAATATACCATATTAATTTAATTTTTACCGATTTTTTTATATTATTATTTAAATTTCGGTAAATTCGCGTAAAAACCGAATTTACCGAAAAAATTTCGGTAAATACCGAATACCGAACCGAGATTTCGGTTCGGTATTCGGTACCTATTAGGGGTCGTACCGAAATTTCGGTACGGTTCGGTACGGTATAGTACCGAACGAACACCCTACTCTCAGAAACCGGTGGATCCTCAGCATCGTGTCTCTATTTATCTCTTCCAACCTCTGTTCGATATTTTTCCTGACGATCTTGAGGGTTCCGTCGCACAACTTGTGATTTTCTGTCTTCAGCATCATCCTGGTCTTCTTGGCAATTGGATTGTTGTAGGTGATGCCGGTGACAGAGCTGATGTGTATGTGATTGCTAAAGTCTCTCGATCTCAGGTCCTTTGAGGAGTGGTTCGGCCATGTTGACCTTCTTCATATTGCTCTCAAGCGCCATTTGAAGGTCGTGAGCGGCGAAGTACTTGACTTGCCGCATCATGAACCGGTAGAGCCCTTCGAGGCCTTATTTTTTGATGAAGCCCTGAGGACCTTTGTACTTCTCCACGTATAGCTGATAAAGACGGTAGACTTCATCGGCGGGGAGGTACGGCAGGTTGCTCTCGCTCAGTTCCTTTCGGGTCCTGTCCACTCGTTCGATGATGTAGTGAGGTGTGGAAGTCCTCATTTGGAACAGTAGACACTGAGGAGTTGGCAAATTGGGGAGAGTTCCCTGAAGTGACTCTTCAGTCGATTCTTCGGGATCCCAGCCTCACGTCTGGTCCTAGTTGGGTCAGCATCCACAGAGATACATCATTCTCTTCTGCTGATCCCAGTGAGAGATCCCTCTCAGCTCGAACTCATCCGGCTTCTTGATCGATCAGGTGACCTTCAAATGTTTTCCCTGACTTCTTCAAGGAAAGGTATCTCTATGTGAATGTTCTCCCACGGCGTTGTCGATCCGAACGGTCCCTGGCATCTGTCTTGTAGGGGAGGCCGCTCGCTGTGCGATCAACTCCGGTAGCCTTGGGATTTAATTTTGGTAGTCTACACCTTCTCGAAGTTCGTCGTCTTCAATGATCACGAGGTCACGAATGCTTGTTGTAAGAAGTGGCGTACGTCCTGAAAGCCGTTGTCTCTGATCTCCTCGGGCATGGAATGGGTCATCCACTGGCCTTCGAAGATGTACTTGTCTAATAATTCGTGTGGATTGACTCCATGTCCAGAGGGTCCCGGTTGGTCTGGAGCGACGGAAGGAGTAGCTTGGGTAGCTGCCAGAGCTACAAGCATTGCAGCGCTTGCTTCTTCATCCGGAAGCAAGGGCTTGAGTAGATCGGCGGTGTGGGGGCGGAGGCGTCCTAAGGTGAAAGGTTGGTGGGTCGATATGTGGTAGAGTGGGTGCGGTGCGTGGTGTTTGGGTAGTTGGGGTGGTTTGGGTTTCACCAGCTCCAGCGCTTGTCCGCGTAGCGCCGGGCCTTGTCCTTGGCCGGTTTGTAGATGTCCTCAGCCTCTTCTCCCCCTCATGATGGTCCTGATCGTAAGGATCGGCATTCTGCGCCTGGAGTGGAGCTTTGGCCTCGATAGGTGTCAGTCGATGGCTCAGGATGATCCACCAATCGCCGATAGAGGGATTCTTCGTGAGGCGATCGGATGGACAGGCCTGTCAAACGGGCGAGGAGAATGTCGTGGAGCTCGGTGGATGGGGATGGTGTATGGGTTGATGAGGATGGAGGAAGGGTTAGAGGGTCGGTGGGTGTGGGTAATTGTGGGATTTCGAGATCATTTTACAACAATAGATCTCCACGTGAATTATAACATGGATCTCGAGCTGCATGGTACATTAGATCTCGACATTATATACAAGGGTTCGATATTTAGACAATATGCAAGGATCTCGACATGATTTTCGCCTTGTTTCTCGAGATGACTTACAAAGTGAACTCGAGCTTGCATGTTGAATAAATCTCGACATATTAGAAATAGATCTCGACATATATCTCGAGATGGATGTCTGGCTTTTACATAAAATTTGTGCATGTCGATATTATAATAAAGACCTCGAGGTGTGTTTTCAAGGTTATACACGATGATTTTGATACCAACATCAAGATAGGTCTTGAGTCGTATTTTGAGATTTCGTCCGAGTTTTATTATACACGTCTTAATAACTAAAAGAACAAAAGCACTTAAAATGCCCGACAATGTTTCCATTAACAAAAGACTCAAAGCATCATGTCCGCTAATATTATATTTTATCTAATAATCATGTGGTGTAACTGCCTATAATGTCTCCACTTCCAAAAGGAATAAAGCTAAGACGTCCGAACATGAAAGCCCCACAATTATTGTGATTTTAACATAATAATATATTATTTCAAAGTCCCGAAATTGTCCAAGTTCTAATAATTGATGTTTTATCATAAATTCGAAAATCCTACTCCTCCCTGAACTCAACATATTACGAATTTTTTTATTTTCAGACCTAAATAAAATAGGTTGTATGTTAGTTCAAACAAAATTCCATAAATTAGGGTTTTTAAATCACTAGTCATACCCGAAAATAAATTCGACCCTATTAACTTTCGAACTTATATATGCATAAACCTAAGTAGACATGTTAGCACAACTTCAAATCCAGAAATTAGGGTTTCGTCTTCCTATCTGAAAATCCCATATAGATTGCATTAAAGTACAGTAATCATAGGTTACAATAAAAATTATAAATTGGAAATGAGATTTCTACCTTCTTTATATCCGAACTTGTGATATGCTAAAGATTGTTAATCGGCCGAGTATGGTTCTTGATAGATGCTTACAAGTCTTGCTTTTGTTCTCCTTTTCCTCTTTTATTTTCGATGGTTTTCTCACTTGCGAATTCAATTCCTTATTTCTTATCTACTTTACATCTTCAATTATTTCCTTGGTTATATATTGTTAATCCATTATATTGTTACTTATCTAGAAATCGACTTCCCTCCTCATATATCATCTCGAGACTTAAAAGATTTCGAGATCCATTGCTTCGACATTCTAATGAATGTAAATCTCTCCTATTTCATTACTCTTTTGTTCGGCGATTTATAGTATTCATAGATATAGGATTCGATCGATTTCTCATCATGTTCATCAATCCATCGAGTTCTACTTTCCCTTCAATTGATCGATTCTTGGTCCTCAATCGATCTAAACTATTTTACACCATCTTACTTTTGCCTAATTGCTATATACTATATAATCTAAATTTCTCCAAGTCTTAATATCATCATATAATTCACTAGTCACGTAACACACATATAAGACTAACACATATATCACGTAGTACTTATTCACATAACACACAAGTCACGTAAAGCACTAAAAATATTAATATTTTGTTCCCCAATTAATCTGTGTGTTACAACTAAGTCTCATATAATCTTAACCTTTTTATTTAATTAATCCAATAAAATCTCAACTTAAATACTTTCATACTAATTATATTGTAAATCCCGTAAATAGATTTTACAGGTATTACATCCCCCCTTAAAAGAATTTCGCCCCCGAAATTCCGTCGGTTGGAACAATACAGGGTAACGATTGATAGGGAGTTGAACTGGCTTGGTTGGGTGATAGAAATTCACCCTACGAAGTTATCAAGGGATCTCAAATCATTTTCGAGAATGAAAAGAAATACGATCCTGATGAAATAGATATGAAGATCGTTCAAATTAATCGAACTCGTATGGCCTTGAGAAGCTTAACGAGAATAGCTACAATTCTATCTCGGGCAGATATCAAAGGTTATAAGCGTCCACCACGCTTTCTCTGTACCAAACTGACACCGACGGAAATATGTCTCAGGATGAGCAAAAGATTGGGGCATAGGGTTATACCTCGGATATCATTGGATCTTAGGTTTCAGGAATTCAGGTACGGATTCCTACTTCGAATGCTATCTACTACGATCACGATTCAGGTCGACACTTGAACTGGTATCAACCAAGTCGGCTAAAAGAAATCTTGAATCTTACCACATAAGTGGTGGATACAAAAGAAAATGTGGCTCGTAAGTCCACTAGAATGCATGTTGAGTTTAATCGGTTAGAAGGGAACCTTCCATCTCGGATGGGTTTGTTTTCAGCTTCTTCCGCTGTAAGCATGTATACCCGAGCGGGTACCTTTTGTTGTCTTGTAGGATTTGCTGCATGGCCTCTCGATGCATTTTTCGGGCAGGCTACAGAGTAGTGGCCTGTCTTGCCACACTTATAGCAAGTAGCATTTTGCGAGAAGCAGACGCCCAGATGACGCCGTGAACATTTTGGCATATAGGTACGTTTGGTGGGGTCTCCCTTGATTCGGATTTGTTTGCTGAAGTGGTTCAGGGCGGTTTTGAAAATTGGGTTTCACATTCTTAGGAACAAACGGTTTCTTCGGGTTATTTCCGTTCCCTTTGGGTCCTTGTCCGAATTTCCTCTTAACTTCCTAGGCTCGCACAATTTTGATTTCGGCTTGTTCAGCCATCAGGGCTCGTTCAGCCATTTGGGCATAAGTAACCCCTTGGAGTCCATTCATGCCAACGTCGCGATAGAGTTCTGGTTTCAAGCCCTCCATAAATCGCTCGTTTTCAGCGAATCAGTGCTCACCATGTGAGTAGCGAATTGGGAAAGCTGTTCGAATTTCCTAATATACTCCGCCACCGTCATTGCTCCTTGGCGGAGATTGATGAACTCGTTCATCCTCTGGGCACGAACGGGAGCGGTGAAATATGCTTGATGATATCGAGGAGCGACTGGAGCTGAGGAATACGCTCAGGAACTTCGAGCATACGCTGGGCTTGTGCGTGTAGTATACGATTTAATTGTTCTTTGATTTAATTAGTTGCCTTGTAATTAGGGGCTTTTATTGTATTTGTCCTTAGTTTATGACTTAGTTTGTTATTTATACCAAGTATGTTTGGTCTAAATAGATGTACAAACATTGTGCTTAAAGAGAAGATTTGAGATATTGATCCGAAAGGCTTGCAATTCGATTTCTAGAGAGAGAAACACAAGAAATCTTCTCAGTCTAAGCGAAATTCTCTCTCGAGCTCAATAGTAAGTTTTCGACCGTGAGGTAAAGTTGAACAATTCTGATCGTAAACTTAAGACTTTGAGTCTAGAAAGATCAAGGAGCAATATACTGAGTTGTCGCTAAAGTTGCCAAGCTTACCAAGGTAATAAAGAAATCTCTTTCAAAATCCGTCGATTCCGAAGATTCCTCAAGACAGTAGGTTGCCTTTGCTTTGATCCTAGTTGCCCTTAGGATATCTCTTCTGTTCTGTTCTGCCAGTGTGGTTCTTAGGTATTCCCCCTTTTTAATGACGAGGGTGGAGTAAGGTAAGTTTAAAAGTTTATCGTATGTCGTCTAAGTGTGTGGTGGTAGTGTTTGGGTTGGAAGTTTATGGTTAAGGAAGAAACCCTTATGATATTACATTTGTATTTTTATGATATATGTGTGATGCTCTTATGTTGCGATGCGGTGATATTATGCTCTGATACAGTGATGCCCTGATACTTATCCCGCTGAATTTTTGTGAGATTTCTTGATAAGTGATAAGTGCCTGCTGTGATGAGTATCTGCTACATAAATCATGTTTGGAAAACGCGCACTTGGGCATGGCGAGCACACTTACGGGTAAATTTCATTCATGATGATGCGGGTATGACCCCGATCAACTAGATTTCGTCCGGGAAATTGAGTTTGTCGGGTGAAACGAATTGGGCTTGATGTCTTGGTGTGTGTTAGGATTGAATGTTGTAAAAGAAAAGAGCGAAAGAGACACAGATTTTACGTGGTTCGGACAGGTGTCCTACGTCCATGGGCCGCCGGAAACAGTATTCACTATTCACAGGTAAGAAACACACACTCGAGCTCACTTCACTCGTTACAGTGCATTCATGGCGAAGAAGATGACTCAAGAGAAGAAAACGCTAAGTCTACAATGCCTGCCACTCGTTACCTTCCACGTGTCCCCTGGTCGGTTTTGCTTCCTATTTCCTGCTCAAACTATTTCATTGCCTGCGCCCCTTGTACTTTTTCCATACAAAGTCTATGGTATCCAGCTCTCCCTCTCACCTGCTCCATTGTCCTGAAAATTACTTTCTGCAGGTAATCGGGTTAGGAGGAATGCTGGACTAAAAGTCACTCCTATCACATGATATATCTTCGAGAATGACATGGGATATCTATACTTAGATAGGGGAGCAAATTCATTCATGATATGTCATCTGCATGTCATATAGAAAACTGCACTTAGGCAGGGGAGAAAATACGTACTAGCTTGATTATGAAATACTTACACATATGCATTAGGACTTGCATGATCAAATATGCTCACATGCTTTCGTGCTGCATCAATTACATGCCATCATAAAAAATGGGAGAATGTTGACCTTTTGGTCCATATGCATTAGAATGTTTTGATGATTTATGTAATTGTAATGACATTAGGTCTATAAATTAAGCAACTTGATTTGTGTGAAATAAAATGTATAAGTACATAGTAACATTCGACTAAGCATGGATTAATTAGGTATGAAATAATTAATTGTCGAAATATTTGATTCACATGTGATTCTGTGATTAATTGGTAAAACTATGTGATCGCATGTTATAGATGTCTTATATATGAGCAACACTTCATATTTTCGAGTCACTTAAAATTTTTGAAAGTACAATACGAGAGTTTTGAGCAGAAACATTACCATTGAGATATCTGAGCGATTCACTTGCGATAACTTTTCTGCCTACCTAAGCGACCACTTGCGAAGTACTGACTCTACTGAGATATTCCAACCTCCCACCATATATTCTGTCTTCGAACGTGTTGTCTTCGGACGTGAGCAATACTAAGGAAACAAGGTCCACGTTTATGCACACGTGAAGGGAAGGACGAGTTTCGAGGCCCTTTGGTAGAGCTGTGTTTTGTTAGGAATTGGAGGTTCCCAAACACAAAACTCGTGTGGTAACCTAGTGTGTCTAGTGTTCGACTTGTTTCGGTTGTGTATTGGGTCAATCGATCAGTTTTGTAACCAGCTACGGTGCATTATAGTGATTGATTAAACTCTTGAGGAGCAAATCTCGATGAGAGGAGTAAACCCTAGTTGAGGATATAACCTTTATAAAAATCCTCTCTGGCATTTACTTTACTGTTATTTCTTTTTTGCAGTGAGACAGAACCAACACACACCTGACGTCACTAGGATATATCCGGCATACTGAGCACAAGTATTAGTAGGCATCTCTAAGTCACTACATCTTAGTATCTGTGAAAAGACGAAGCATAATGTTTTAAATGCACAATTGAACGCCCCTCTTAGCCACATTTTTATTTTCAGAAATGAATATATTAAATCTCAATTTGCTTTGACTAGATACTTTAAGATTGAGATCAATCGTGTTTCAATGTTAGTGTGCTTTTATGACTGGATACTTTAAGATTGACAGATCCCGTGTTTCAATGTTAGTATGCTTTGGAACACACACTGACAGGGTGACCTCCGATCCAGCATTCCTCCTGACCTAACAACTTAGACATGGGGCACGTAAGGAGGAGAGTCGGAGGACCCCAGGGCATCGATCGGGCGATAAGGACAAGGCAGGAGGTAGGTCCAGAGGCGATGTATGAAGATTATATTTGGAGTAGCTAGGGTGATATCCCCGAGAGCTACAGAACTAGCCAGAAGGGCTAAAGAAAGCAATCGAGAGAGCTAAGGAAGCGTTCAGGAGACCTGAAGAGGGAGAGCATTACGAAACCCTAGACGCGTCTACAGTATAAATAGAGGCTCTTATCCATTTTATAACATAAGTCGCAGAACCCACACACACTAACAGACCACGAATACACACACATATGCTCTCTTCCTCCCTTAGTCTTCTCTTTATCTTTTAGGGCTTGGAATCACTTGTAAACATGAGAGAAAATGAGCTTGAGTGTGTAACCTTCCTCGATTAATAGTGAATATTCTCCGACGGCCCGCGGATGTAGGATTCACCCGAATCCGAACCACGTAAATTTGTGTCCCTTTAATTTTCTGTCCTTTTTCGTATATACCACCTCGATTTCATCCATTTCGGCTCTCACCTTATTTCCCGGATAATAAATCTTTTTGATCGGGGTCCTACCCACATCAAATGGCACCGTCTGTAGGAATTGTGGGTTGGGAACGTGAGATATGGAGTCGCGGCTTGGATTGGACGACTGTTTTTGGGTGTTTTCTGGGCTGCTGTTCTTGGAGTTTCTTCTATGGCATTTCATCGAACAATTGTCGGGCGACAATTTGGCTCGCCATAAACATGGCCCTCGGCCACCTTAGCCTTGTCGTCAGCGGCCCTAGCCCACCGTCGTCGATGAGTTTTGGACTTAGCTGGTGCCTACATCACGCCGTCACCTGATCGAGCAAAGGCGAACAGCAGCTGCCTTCGAGATTTTGATGGCTTCAAAACAACAAAGAAGGGGAGAAAAGATCTTCCCGTCCGAGTTCGTAGCGGTGCCCTTTAGTCCATGAAGCTCTGTTGAGTGACCGCAGAACACTGTTGAGCTCTTGAGGATGCGCTCTGTCCATAGATGTATCTGGTGCGGCCACCAGCCGCCGACTGGAGGCCAAAGTCCCAGCAGTGGGCAAAAATCGTTAGGATCTGATTCAAAATTGGGAAAATTCCACACCAGCATCTCGAAATCAAAGACGCCCATGGCCTAAATCTTATGCTTGAAGCCCTTCTCCAACCATGACATGTAAAATGGGGGATAATGACCATTGTCTTCGCTGTCACTTTCACTCCCACTAGCGGTCGGGTCTTCCACCATCGGTATTTTATGTCGAGCTTGGATTTCGGTCCCTTTGAGTTCGAACAGCCGAAGCCACGACCGTCGCGCCCCGAGGAAGAGCCGGCTTTGTCCATGCCGAAAATTGGACAGTATTGTATGTTTCCTAACTTCTGGGGATGTTGAGTTGAAATTATAAATATGGTGGGGTTATACTGTTATTTTCCTTGGGACCAGATGCTGTGAATCTAAGAGCAGAGGGGCGAAAATGGAATTTTGATAATATTTGGGGCGTGGTAGTTATTTCACCTAGGTTCCTGATGGGCTTGGGCCTTTAAATCTTCAGGGATATATTTTGGGCTATTGGATTAATGTAGGGTGTGGCTTAGATCAATTAAATAGTTCAGCTTTTAGGACTGTTGGACTTTAGAATATTTGGGTTGCTGATATTATTTTATCGGGCTGCATGGATTATTTATGCGGGGTCCATGAATTAATTATTTTTCGTTATTACAATTCTTTTAGTTAGTTTATGAAAATAATTATCTTGCGGTTATTGAGATTAATTATCATAACTCGCTGGAATTAAATATTTGGATTACTAAAATAAATTAAATGAGGGGTTTTTGGAGTTGTTGGACCTAAGTGAATTGGGCTTGATTTATTAGGCTCCTAAATTAATTATCAGACTAGAATATTTGGGCGCTGGAATTATTATCATTGGGCCGCTGGCCCAGTAGGTCTCCATCAGGACTCCCAAAAGGTACAGCCTAGGACAGCCTATTGCAGGCGTACTACTGTCACACTGACATGTCCTCTTTCCGACCAAAATGTCCCCCAACCAGCACACTCTGCATGTCCCCTGGTAGGCTATAAATAGTGTCTCGTCCTTTTGACACCTCGATGTCAGTATCAGCTGGGATTATGTACCTCCTCCGTACACAACCGTTGACCTCCAACTTTCCCACTTAGCTACGGACCTCCAGCTTTCCTACTTAGCTATCTCCAGCTTTCCTACTTAGCTACTGACCTCCGGTTTAGCCACACCATATCTCGAAATCTGACCTCTCTACATCATCGGATTAGGAAGAATACTAGGCTATGTGATATAATTTATTTGCATAGGCTTATCTCTAACCTTCCATAAGGCACTGTTTAACTATGCAGTTACTAAATATTATTTCATCATTATTTTTATCTCATGACGCTCACTACGTCTCGTGCGTCGGAGTAGCCTGTTGTTGTGGCTTTGCAGAGTTGGCAGGTATGAAGGTCCAGCTTTTCACTGGGAACCAAGGTTTCCTAGCTCCGGCCTGACACCATGAGGCAACCAAAGTCTCCCAACTCTGGCCTAACTCCAGGCGGGAACCAAAGCCTCTGAGCACAGGCCCAAACCCAGGTTGGAACCGAAACCTCTAAGCTCTGGCTTAGATCCAGGCATAGAATCGAGCCCAGGCCCCAGGTTACCCTGGGTCGAATACCTGGTGGTTCCGAGACTGGGATATGCCCGAACTAATGCTTGGGCGCTGCGCGAACTGCGCCTGTGCAGAACCCACCCGCACGAATGTGCTCAGGCTTCAGGTTACCCTGGATGAACGCCTAATAAACCCAGACTGGGATATGCTGAAGCCAATGCTTGAGGGCTGTGCAAAGCGTACGATGTGCCCAGGCTCCAAATTACCCTGGATGAACGTCTGATGAACCCAGATTGGGGTATGCCCAAGCCAATACTTGAGGGCTGCGCAAAGCGCGCCTGCGCAGAATGCCCCCGCACGAATGTGCCCAGGCTCCAGGTTACCATGGATGAACGCCTGATGAACCCGGACTGCGATATGCCCAAGCCAATGCTTGAGGGTTGTGCAACGCACGCCTGCACGCACCCGCAAGAATGTGCCCAGGCTCTAGGTTACCCTTGATGAATGCCTGATAAACCCGGACTGGATATGCGCAAGCCAATGCTTGAGGGCTGCACAAAGCGTGCCTGCACAGAATGCGCCCGAACAAATGCACCGAGGCTCCAGGTTACCCAGGATGAACGCCGAACTACGCCCGAAACGGGATACACCCCAGCCCCAGAATACCCTGGGTTAAATACTGGCTGGCTTCATGAAGAAACACCTTTCGACGCTGGCTATCCCGGGTAAACCTTGCTGGCCCTAGATTAGTCTAGTACGAAAGAGAGCTACTAGCCTCCGACTCAACCCCAAACGGAAGACAGAACTAGCCAATGCTGGCCTCGCACCAGGTGGAAAGGTCCACCAGTGTTCAACGGACCTGATAAAAGTGAAATATAGGGGTGTCGGATCCAGTCTATCCAGGAGTCTCCCAGGTACGTGTTTCCATTTGCCAATAACCTTTCTAATGAGAGTGTTGGACTCGAATGCAGTAGGATATTGGGAGGAAAGTGCAAGAGGCGGGAATGTCGCCCATAAGTAAACATCCAGGGTACTGTAAGACCTGACGCAGACCACCAAAGCGTAGCGTGTAGAGGAGAAGATTGAGGTTGTCAAATAAGGAGGCATGCTCTTCATGTACTTCGAATGTGCAGATAACATCAGCACAATTCGAAGTAGGGGGAGTTGAGAGTGGGGTGGTACTAATCTTGGCATTAACAACAGGACGAGCCTCAATACTTAAAGTTCCTCCAGAATGGAGTTGAGGTACAGGCAGAATGCGGAGGAAACGTGTCATGAAACCATACACATTGAAGTAACACAAACGGGCCAGCCTCACGTGACAAAAAAGACAAAACAGAAAATAGCTAACAGGTCAAGAGGGGGAACGCTAGAACCAGCAACCGAATCAGGAACATTGGAAGTGGCAGACGGCTCTTGCTGCTCCAATCCGGAAAGCTGCTGCATGAGAATCTCGGGTGAGACATCCATCAAAGTAGGAGAGCAACGGGGCACTTCAGCGAGCCAGAAGTCGGGATTAGGAGGCGCCTGAGGATCCCTTTTAAAGGCTGGAGGAGCACTCATAGCCACCGTAGCCTCTTCCAGAGTAGAAGTTGGCTCTCGTCCAATTGTGAAACATCCCAATAAATAGTGCCGCATACATTCCCGACCAACAGGAGTGGCTGGGAGATATTTTTGGGAGAGTTGTATTCCCTCTAGCCTGCCTGCAGAACGCTCTTCCTGGCGCATTGGTTCGAGATGAGTCCGCACTTCTTTCGCTACTTCGGCATCGAAGGCTCGTTCCAGAATAGTCTTCATAGCCTTCTCCCTCTATGCCAACAAGTCCTTAGCCTTGCATTCGATCAAGGCCTGCTGCTCCTCCACGAGCTGGTTCAGATGAGATGCAATCTCATTCTCCTTGGCAGCAAGAGCGGATGCACTTTGCTCTTCTACGTCCGGGCTCAACCCAAGCTGGACGTAAGGCCCGTAGACCTAGCCTAGCTCCAGGTGGGAACCTCCTTGGTTGATCTACGGACCTGGTGAAGACAAGCCCCTATATCATGGAAACGAAAGTGACGAGCGCCAAGTCCAGCCCAGACGGACATCTCCCATGTACACGTTTAAATCTGCCAATAACCACTTAGATGAATGTTTGGACGTGATTGCACCAGGAAGTCAGAGGGAGAGTGCACGGGGAGGGGATGTTGTTCAAGCTGGAAACGATATCATAAGCCCTGGCCTAGCCCAGGCGGAAACTTTCCGGCGTTTAATATAGATCTACGGATCTGCCGATAATAAGTCTCAGGACTACAAAACATAAGGCAGTAAGCCCTAGCCTGCCCAGGTAATGCGAACTTCCCATCACTGATATTTCGACTAGCTTTCTGGTGTAGGTTTCCAGATCAGCTTTCTGGCGTGGACCTCCAGACGACCAATGATAGGTCGCCACCAGAATGCCCAACCTATGTGTTTGGGATATCTAAGTCCAGCTACAGGCTGGCACGTGAATGCCCAACCTAACTGTTGGGATATCCAAGTCTAGCTCTGCGCTAGCACCAGAAGACCCAACCTAACTGTTGGGATATCTAAGTCCAGCTCCACGCTGGCACAGGAAACCCAATCTATTTGGATTGGGACATCTAAGTCCAGCTCCGCGTTGGCACCAGAATCCCCAACCTATGTGTGGGATATCTAAGTCCTGTTTCGTGCTGGCACGTGAGGCCCAAACAATCTGTTTGGGATATCTAAGTCCAGCTCCGTGCTGGCACAGGAAGGCCCGACCTATCTAATCGGGATATGTAAGTCCAGCCTCATGCTGGTACACGAAGGCCTGACTTATCTGTTTGGGTATCTATGTCCAACTCTGCTCTGGCGTTTAGTACACGACCTACTTCATTGGGACACTTAAGTCCAGCCCCAATCTGATAGGCAGTGCTCGACCTAGTGTTCATGAAGCATCGGCATGACCGTTCGCTGAAGTTTGGGCACATGAAAGCGGGCTCAAGAAAGCTTCAAGACTAGCCCTGATACGAAGGGACCACAGAGACAGGATTCCCCGCAAACGAAGGTGGGTATCACACAAGATTAGTTTCATTCAGGATGAAATCTAGCAGCGAAGTCTTCGTGCCTCCTCTCTGACTTTTATTTTGAACGCTCCAGTTTGCTTTTTTGCCCCTTCGCCAGCAGATTTGCAGCCTTACACTCGATGAGCTGCTCATGTTCTGCCACAGGCTTGCTAGCTCATTCTTCAACCGCCTGATCGTGGCATTCCTATGCTTCAGCAGCTCGGTTAACTCCCCTGAGACGAGCCACGACTAGGGAATTGGCTAGCAGAGTGGACACTTACCAAACAATATTGTAACCCGACTCCCACGCTAACATATAAAGACCTGGCTCCTTCAGCAGGAGTTCTACATCAACTTCCTGTCAACAAAGAGACATGACCTATACGATCAGGAGTCCAGCTTCGAACTGATGAACGAAGACCTGATCTACCTTCTCCGAATTTCCAGGTCGGTTCTTCAGATTACAGGTTAGTCCACACCCACAAGCTTGATCTGCTCGATCCTAATTTACAAGTCCAGCTCTATGCTGGCCTGAGAAGACCTAATTCATCTACTTGGGATTTCTGAGCTAGCTCGATGCTGGCGAGAAGAGATACGATATACACCGTCCGGACATTTTAAGTCCAGATTAACTGAGAGACGGGTTATCTAGTCCGATTGTCCGAGGTCAGCTCTCCGCCGACTCATAAAGACCTGATTTATGATCAGGATTTCCAAGTTCAGCTTTCTGTTAGTAAAGAGGACCTGATCTACTAGGATTTCAAAGATCATCTCTCCATCAACATGTGAAGTCCTAAGCTATTCGAGACTTCTTGGGCAACGAGAGAAAGTGGAAATTTATGAGTATGGTGCGTCGGGATCAGGAGCAGTCCAAATTCGGACCTAATTGTGAACAAAAGCAAAGAGGGGGAGACAATGTGCTCTAAAACTACTCTGAAATGTGTTACTAAACTGGACACAATTCAGAGTGGGGGACTGGTTGATAGGGGTAGAATATCGAGCACGCCAAAAAGGAGGAATGTTTTTTTAGTAATACTCCGAACTGCAATACTTTGCATATTGCAATTCAGAGTAGGGAGACTGGTTGATAGGGGTGACCTCCGATCCAGCGTTTCTCATGACCTAACAACTTAGACGTGGGGCAGGTAAGGAGGAGAGACGAAGGACCCCAGGGCATCGATCGGGCGAGAAGGACAGGGCACGAGGTACGGCCAGAGGCGATGTACGAAGATGATATTTGGAGTAGCTAGAAAGATATCCCCGAGAGCTACGGAACTAGCCGAAAGGACTAAAGGAAGTAGTCGAGCGAGCTAAAGAAGCGTTCGGATGACCTGAAGAGGCAGACAGTACGAAACCCTTGACGCGTCTACAGTATAAATAGAGGCCCTTATCCATTTTATAACATAAGTCGCACAACCCACACACACTAACACACCAAGAACACACACACATATTCTCTCTTCCTCCCTTAGTCTACTCTCTACCTTTTAGGGCTTGAAATTACTTGTAAACATGAGAGAAAGTGAGCTTGATTAATAGTGAATATTCTCTGGCGGTCCGTGGATGTAGATTCACCCGGGTCCGGACCACATAAATCTGCGTCCCTTTACGTTTTTGTCCTTTTCGTATATTCCACCACGATTTCATCCATTTCGGCCCTCACCTTTATTTCCTAGACCATAAATCTTGTTGATCGGGTCGTACCCACATCACACGCTATTACGAATCTATTTAAGACTTTCTAGCAAGATCCTGAAATTTATTTTGTTAAACTATATGAAGACTACGGCTACATACACTGATGTAATCAATCTTGACCTTATTATGTATTGTCCATGAAAGTGAGAACATGGTTTTAAATGTCTACTATTCTCACAATCTACGCACACATTATACGGGATACTTTCTTTGTTCTCTTACCATCCATCTCTCTATCATATAGTCTATAACAAAATCGATAAGAGATTCTCCATTCCATTTCACGTTATTACCTTATATGTTCGGCGTAATCATCGTCTATTCCCTTATTCCACGAATTCTTTTATTTCTCTCCAGCCCACATGTGATCGAACTTGCCAAACTTCAACACGATTTCTGACAGAACCCTTATTAAATATATTTTCTTCCCCGAACAAATATCCAAATCCTATAAAGAAGAATCCATCCTTCTTTGATCCTCAGCATATTGGCATAATTAATTACTCCTCAAAAAAAAAAAAAAACAACGATGATATGGCTGATAACTTGTGAATGATTGGAATGGTCGTGTAAGGATTTTAACAGTAGAAAAGAAAGATGCCAGCAGTTTGGTTTTCTCTGAAGAGATCAATGCACTGCAAATCTTCTCAAAGCGATGTCCACGATCCAAAGTGACGAAACAATTGGAGCAACATATCGACCAAGAAAACAAGTATTCGGTCGGGTTGCTCAAGATCCATCGCAAATCTTAAGGATGTAATGATCCATGGAAGCAGTAAAAGGCACATTGAAAAGCCACCAATTTGCAGCCCAAGATCCATAGGAAGAGCGAGATTTTGAACCCTAAACGCACGAAGTGGTGCTCGACGATGCGACTTGCAAGCTAAAGATAAGCACTGCTGGCTATTATGGTAAGATAATCAATGGCGACGGTAATAATTTCGTGGGAATGTTGAAGCCCGGCATGCCCGTGCCTCACAGGAGACAAAAGCCCGGGATATCGGGCAGCAGCGCCTGATGAGGCGAAGTTCGGGCAGCAATATTTCAAGGAGGAGTTATTCGTGTGTTTCTTCGAGGCATGTTAGTAGGTCTACTTTCGGACAAGATTTTAGTTTTAATGGTGGTTTGTGTTGCCACAAGTGTGGCGAGAGGTTTGTTAGGTGGGAAGCTGTTGAAGAACATCACCTCTCCAATCCTGCTGGTTAGTAAAAATGAATTGAATTTTTTATTGTAATCTTCTTTGATGTGTTTTTCACTTTCAGTTTGACATATCTTCTTGATTTCGTTAACGTTTGCTATTTCGTTATAAGGTGATTTTCTCGAAGATTGCTTGCTTGGTTGAATGATCACCATCTTGATTGAAAGATCATAGTTTAATTCAACTTTGATCTTGATATGTTTCTTCAGGGGGCAAGTTCAACTAAATCGCCCTTTTTCTATCAACTAACTCCCCATTCCATATTATTTATTATCAAACTCCCTAAATCAAAACAATCTTGCACATAACTACCCATGTACGATTTTGCCCCTCTATTAATTTCCACACCCTTCTCTATCCTTACCCAAACTTGTAGTACCAATATATGTATGTTTGTAGTACTAATGTATAGATGTTCGTGGTACCATTCCGTGAGCTAATGTAGTACCATACGTAGGTTACTTGTAGTATCTTTTCCGTACCATGTGCTTAACTATCGCAACTCCCACCCTACCATGTGATTTACCACAAGTAATCTACGTATGGTACTACACCTCACGGTATGGTATGACGAACATCTATACACTTGTACTACAAACATACGTATATTGGTACTTCAAGTTTGGGTAAGGAATTTTTCGACGCAATCAATTATTTTTGGTCCGTTACTGTTACCAAGATATTGGTACTACAAGTAACCTACTCATAGTACCACACTAGCTTACGATACGGTACCGCGGACATCTATATATTGGTACTACAAACATATGTATATTGGTACTACAATTTAGGATAGGAGTTGCAATAGTTAAGCACATGGTACGAAAAAGATACTACAAGTAACCTATGTATGGTACTACACTAGCTCACGGAATGGTACCACGAACATCCATACATTCGTACTACAAACATACGTATATTGGTACTGCAAGTTTGGGTAAGGAAAGAGAAGGATGTGAAAATTAATAGAGGGTCAAAATGTCCATGGACTCACGGAATGGTACCACGAACATCTATATATTGGTACTACAAACATACGTATATTGGTACTACAACATTCGTTGGTGTTGACAGGTTTGTTGGTAATATTGTAGTCTTATAAGGCTAAAATTATCCATTATGTAGGTATTAGGTAGTTATGTGATTTAAAAGTTTGAAATAGGGAGTTTGATGATAAATAAATTGGAAGGAGGAGTTAGTTGATTAATAGTTTGAGAGTAGGGATTTATGTGCAGATTGATATTTTTTCAAATTCAATTCGATACATCTTGATTTCATTCATAACTAAAGAAAACAAAATATATTTTTTTTGGGGATAAAATTTCACATTTCTATGAAAAACACCTCTTCGTACTGGTGTCATAAATAGGATAGGGGAAAGAGAGATGAAAATTTACTCTCTTTTTTTTTTCTCTTGGCAATTATGTTGGAGATTGTGTAAATTGTAATGCTTACTCAAAGATTCCTCGTCTACGCCGCAGTGATAATTTTTGTTTCTCTATTTATATTTTGACTCATATCTAATCATCCCACGTAATCGTAGACGCAAGAAATCCAAAGTGTTCTATTAGGGTTAATTTTCAAAACTTACACGAATTACTCCGTTCTTATGTTAGTTTCCATCGATGAATGCTTGGTAGAGCGAAAAATAGTCGAAATAATATGCCGAGCAAACTGCGCAAGCAACAACAACAGCATCGAAAGGATCCTCAAAGTCCACAACATGCAAAAGACTCTCGCCCGGTTCGAAGACTACCGGGAGCTAGTCAAGATTAAGGCGGGCAAGCTCAACAAAAAGCACCCACGATGCTTAGCCGACGGCAACGAGCTATTACGGTTCCATGGCTCCACCGTCATTGCACCTTAGGCTCGAAGGGCTCGTCTAGCCTCTGCACTTCCGATAAGTGCCGAGTTTGCCAAGTTTTAAGGCACGGGTTTTCGATGAAGAGAGAGATGAGCGGTGGAGTTGGAGTTTTCACTGCTTCGATGAGCGTTCGAGCGTTCGAATCGATTAGGGCAGATGATGATGATGATGCGTTTGTAAGAAAGGCGTTGATTGTCTGCAGAGTTATCGCGGGGAGAGTTCATAGGCCGTTGGAGAATATCCAAGAAATGGTCGGCCAGTTGGTCTTTGATTCATTGCCTGGGAAAGTCGGCCAGCATTCGAACATTGAAGAGCTTTACCTTCTTAGCCCAAGGGCTTTGCTTCCTTGCTTTGTGGTGATTTACAAGTCTTGAGACGACTAGAAGGGTCACTTTTTTCGTTTTTCTCATCCGTTTAGCATTCTTTAAGAAGGTCATATTGTACTAATTGTATTCTTTCCGGGAGACAACAGCTGAAAATATGCAAGAACTTCGGTTTATTATGTTGTGATACAAGTCGAGCGTAACATTGTAACAAAAGGAGTTTTCATGCTCATATCATATATGAGGTTGGTAATATTAACTACTGCATCGATGATCGTCCTACGCTGAAGACGAGCTTCCGAAGAGGTAATCAGCGGCGAGCTGAAAAGGATCGTAATTCGCCTCTAACTCGCAAATTTGGCGGAATCTTTCCTTCTCTAACCTCTCAATCTTTTTCAGGCACGGCCAATATCCAAATATACTCTCACATATGTCCACAGCTTCCAAACCAGCACCATATGGAACGTTATGATCTGAAACTTCTTTTGCCTCAACGATTTCGTAGTAATAATCGTAATCCCCTTCGATCCCATTCTCAGACCGAAGTTCTTCGTCGTCCTCCGAAGATCCAGAGCCAAACGATCCTTCATCATCATCATCATCATCATCATCATCATCATCATCATCATCATCATCATCAACACCAGCACTTTCCGAGGAGGCTTCAGAGCCCATTTTGGTCTCAATTGGCTTGGTTTCAATTGGAGGAACATTTTCGGTAGGGGTATCTTCGTCTTTTCCACTTGGCGAAGGCATAGGACCGCTTTTTGCCGAGGATGGTTTTAGCGTGGTGGTACGAGGATAGCATGTCTCGTCGGAAGGGGGCAGAGGCTTGCCGTACGTCGAGACAATATCGTAACCTCCGTCGTAAGGAGTTGGGTCGTATTCGTCGAAGTCAGAATCGTCGTGATCTCCTTCTGCCTTAGAGTAATAGACTGTGTATTTGGTCTCGGAAGGAAAGTAATGTGTGTAGCGATTGGGCGGCGGCGGCGGTTCGTATTGGAGAAGCTTAGGTTCATTATTATAGTTGTAAAAGGAATAATAATAATCGCAAGAAGAATGGTATTGAATATGCTCATGATTTTGCGCACAGAGATCAGAAGAGTAAATCGAATCGTATTCGTTGTAATAAGGTGGAGAAGAGTCATACTCACTCAATTGAGAAGAAGCTGAAGAAACGTCGGAAGTGTAAGAATTGCTCCAACCATAATCTCCAATTTCCCCTTTGTAGCCATAAAACGCCATTGATGCTCAGGAGTTTAGAGATGACAGAGCAGGGAATTTTAAGCTTTCAAGAAATGGAATTATTAACATTGTTACTTACTTTTAATCTACAGAAGGGCTTCTTTAGGCTCTATACGCCACTTGACGCTTATCCCCTTCTCAAGAAGAAAACAAAAGAGAAATATATTTGTTTATTCCACAACATTCTGAGTTCCAAGACAAAATAGCTTTCATGTGCTAAAATTATCTTTTGATCTCTACCATTGATTTTGACTTCACACCACCCGATGTCATAATGCTGAGGCTCAAGTAGTCAGCCATCAGCCATGTGATTATTAATGCGAGGCTAGGCTAAATTGAAAAACAAGTAAAACAGGCTTTTTTTAATTAAATAATTAAAAAAAAATTAAACCATTAATAAAATAAGGGGATTCAACACGCTTTTTTTAAAAAATAATGCGTTTTTCAAATAGGATATCAAAAGTAATGCCGTCTGGGAGGGAATATCAAAAATAGGTGAAAGCGCCACCTTGTGTGGCGCGTTTAGAACGTGCCACTCCGTGTGGCGCGTTCACAACGCGTCAAACCAAGTGGCGCGTTCAACTTAAATTTTTTTTTCCGCCAATTTATCTATTAAATAAGATAGGTAAAACTTCGAAATTTTTTGAAATTTTTTTTACTTTTTTTAAATTCTTTCGTTAAAATAGCATAGTTAATTTAGTTATTTTTTTTTACTTTCTCAAATTTTTTATTGTTTTTTCTTTGCATAAAATTTCGTAAATAGCTAAAAATCTGAAATTTTTTAAGCAAACCAAACATTACATTGCAAATAAAATTACTTAAACACACATAAAACTCGGACATTTTCGAAGCAAGCCAACATTACATTGCAAATAACATTACTTAAACACACATAAACACACACTTTCAAAATAGCGATAAGTTTCCTTAGCCTTGTCCACCTCTTTGTCTTGCACGCCTCTCAGATCTATCCATCTCATTTGTAATCCTCGTCGTTCGGTTCCTTCCTGCTCCCCTTCGATTTCTACGTTGCGGATTGTGGAATAACTGGAACTCGGCATCATCCCAATAACGCTCATCGTCCAAAGGAACAAAGCGACCCTCATAAGTTCTCAAATAAGCTTCTTTACTATAATACGCAGCAACGTATTGAGCACTATTAAGCCCAAAACTACGACAAGTTGCTTGTGCACGGAACATGGTATTTTGAACATACTCCAGTTAGCGCATGAGCACTGAAGATCACTCAATACCACTACGTACGTCTTAGATCCCCTTCCACTTAAATACCTGGTATAGACCTCGGCGGATCTTGTCGCATAATCAAATTCTCTCACCGTATGGCTTCTTGAGTCGTTGCTCCAATCACGATACTTTCTTGTGGCATAAGATGACCATGCTGTTTCTGAATTCTCCATCGCAAGGCATGCCTCTTGATACCTGTCAAGAAAATACGTGATAATGCGATGGAAAGTAAACTGGACAATTGGAGTTATGGGCAGACATCGAGCTCCTTTTAAGACTCCATTTAATGCCTCCAATATATTGGTCGTCATGGTACCGCAACGACGACCCCCATCATATGCAAACGACCCCCATCATATGCAAACGTCCACTTCTCCTTATATAAGTTAGATTTGACATGTCGAAGGCAATAACGATGAACACCTCTAATTGAATTTCTCTGAAAAAGCAATTCTACAGCAGATTTTATCCCAGTATGACGATCTGAGATTAAACATACTTCCTCATTTTTCAACACGTGAACATTCAATAAGTGCAAAAACCAGTGCCAAGATTCACGGGTTTCTTCGTCGACGATCGAGAAGGCTAGTGGAAAAACATTCTGGTTAGCATCAAGGCCCGCAGCAATCAACATCTTGTGCTTATATTTCGTGTAAAGATGAGTTCCGTCTACACATACTACCTTTCGACAATGTTGAAAACCGTCTATGCAAGGTTTAAAGCTCCAGAAAACATACCGTACGATATTCTGATTATTGTTTGTGATATGTCTCCACCTCACAATCGTGCCCGGATTTTGTGCTTGTAGGGCTTTCATGAATTTCGGTAGTTGTTGGACGGAACTCTCCCACGTGCCATATACGATCCTCATCGCACGCTTTACACCTCGCCACGCTTGAATATAACAAATTTTGTAGCCGTAGCTATCTTTGACCCTTTGTATCACATCCTTTGGAAGATATTGAGGATTGACCCGAACGACGGAAATCAACATCTCGGCAATAACGTCTGGAGATATGTTGCGATGTGTGTCTGGCAACTCATCCATCAAGCACGTGTGCTCACCAGGATACCTTGTTATCATCCAGTAACCTTTCTTCTTTTTGTGGCATGCACGCAACCTACATCAATAAAGATTAAACACTTCAGTCCCTTGTCAGGCTTATTTTTATCCTAGGTACCTACTTGACTTTTATTTTACTGATAGGTACCTAACTGACGGATTTACCCCTGATAAAACTGATTTATTACATCCTTTACCTACTTTCTCATTTCACCTTACGTGTTTGTTCTTAAAGAAAAAAATTCGCACCATCCCAAACCAACCCAAATCGCACGACTTTCTCCAAAAATCGACCCGCATATGTTTTTGCTTCAGATTCAACGTCGTGGGTTCTTGTTCGTCGTGGTATTCCCCTTCTGAAATCGATAGGTAAGTCTTCGCAGCATTACAGTACGCCGTGGTATTACCGTTGCCAATAGGCTTGTATCGAGTTTGATTTTGCCGTTATTCGTTGGGTTTAAGCATTTTTTGTTAATGTTCGTAACAATAGCTGCTTGTTTTTCGAATGACATCGATTTGTTGTTCGATTAGGATTTCTTTGGAGTGGTTCAATTTACTGTGGTAGCTTTGTGCGTTTATCTTCAAATTGGTGGAATGATTGTTGTCGATTTGGGGGTTTTGGAATGGGTTGATTTGGGTTTCTTCGATGGTGTCAATTTGTTTTGGTACTACATGATTATTATATTTGGTACCATCTGTTTGGGCAAATTGGTACACCGTGTGTGTATAAAATTACTGCTTATTAGCAGTTTTACTTTTTTGCAGAAATGCCTCCGCATAACAGATCTGAGCTTTCTTCTAGGTGCCATCCTGCGCTCTTTTCATCTGCATTCGGGATCCAATGGCCTTGCATAAGATGACTTGGGCCGCTTGAGCATTCGTAAGTTTTAAATTGTGCATATTCGTCGACTGTGTGTTGCAGTTTTGCGTTAATGTCGTGTTTATATTGTGCAGGCTCATTTTCTGATGAATTGTTGGGCACGGAAGTATGTGTATCTATGAAAGAAGACTGTGGATCCAGAGTTTAACCGGCTCCAATTTGGCGACGTAGGCTGTTTGGAGACTTTGTTGTTAAAGTTCAGTTATTTGACTTGGGGATGAGACTGTTTGGGGACTGTGTTGTTTATGTTCGTTAAGTTATTTGTCTTGTGAATGAGACTGTTTGGAGATTCATGGATGTCGTTTGTTGTGTAGTTGTATGAGACTTTGTCTTTATTTTATGCAGTACCATAAGTTTTATATTAGCGTACATTATCTTTTACATACAGAGTACCATAATGTGCAGATTTACCATACCAATATGTGTATATATAGCGTACCATAACCAGAATATATGAAGTACCTTATCTTTCATATTAGCGTACCTTATCTTTTACATACAGAGTACCATAATATGCAGGTTAATTATGCCACTTATATATAGCGTACCATAACAAGAATTTATGAAGTACCTTTTATTTTATATTAGCGTACCCTATCTTTTACATACAGAGTACCACAACAGTATCATTATGTATATATAGCATAGCATAACCAGAATATACAAAGTACCTTATCTTTTACCTTAACGTACCTTATCTTTTACATACATAGTACCATACTCTGCAAGTTTACCGTACCATTATGTATAAATATAGCGTACCATAACCATAATATATGAAGTACCTTATCTTTTACATGTATCTTGTATAGTCACGTACCTTATCTTTTACATATACGTACCTAGTCTGCAGGTTTACCGTATCATTATGTATACATATACAGTACCCTAATGTGCAAGTAATGCCTCCGTGGAACATATCTGAGCTGTCTTCCAGGTGCCATCATGCGCTGCTTCGATATACCGTAATTTATGCAGGTTTTTATATGACCGTATCTTATCTTTTACCTACTTAGTACATAACATGCAGGTTAGTCGTACCATTATTAAACATAGAAAAACAGAATCTATGAAGTACCTAAACCCTAAACGATATTACCATGCCATATCTTTTACATACAGAGTACCATAATATGCAGGTTAACCGTACCATTATGTAAATATATGGCGTACCATAAACAGAAGATATGAAGTACCTTGTCTTTCATATTACCGTACCATATCGTTTACATACAGAGTACCGTAATATGCAGGTTAACCATACCATTATGTAAATACCGTACCTTATATATCGCGCATGAAGTACCTTATCTGTTGTACAGTAAGGTACCTTATCATTTACATATATAGTACCATAACCTGTAGGTTTACCGTATCCATTCGTATACATATACAGTACCCAGATATGCAAGTACAACGTACCATTTGTTATACAATCGAAAAATAATTACATTCCTAAGCTAATCGCGTTGTCCCCGTGATTTTGATAATACCTAACAATAATGAAATGAAAAAAAATTATGAAAGCCTAATGCACCGAATTCGCACATGTAGGACTCACCAAATTATTCAAATTATGTTGTAGATGTTCTTGCTTCTATCCTTATATTCTAATGAATCTTGGATTCTAAGGTTTAATTCATGCGTGCATGGCCTAATGCATCAAATTTGATCTGAAACGTATCTAATACTCTATATTAGAGTTCTACGGTGGTTCCAGATGAAAAAGTAATTCGTACGACCTCGAAAAATACTAACCCCAGTATAACGTATCACATATTTAAGGGACGCCGTAGCTTACCTAACTTTGTAGGGGTATCTATCGTTTTGTTTTAAGCGTACCAACTCAGACATGGTTGTAGTACCCAAAATTACATATGACATGAAATATTTTATGAAAGCCAACAACATGTCAGATGAGCTGTCTTTTTGGTTTAATTCCTCGTATGTCAGAAATCTGTCCACTCATAACAGAAAAACTTTAGAAATCTGTCCACTCATGACAGAAAAACGTCATAGATGTGTGCAATCATGACAAAAAATGTCAGAAATTGTCTCTTTCTCCACATCAACATCTGCGGAAATGCTTCGTTTTTGACGAAATGTAGCCAAGTCTTAAATTCGAATTCTTACTTTAGTTTATATGGTACCTATTTCTGAAACGATACACTACCCTACGTTGTAAGTTTAGCGTACCTAAACGACCTATACAACGGTACCTTTCTGGCTTATATTAACGTACAAAATTGGCATATATTACAGTACCTTGTTCGCTTTTATTAGTACTATGTTGGCATATCTTATAGTATCAAAGTGGCATATATTATGGTACCAAATTTGCATATATTACTGTATCATTGACATACATTACAGTACCAAATTCGCATATTTACGGTATCGAACTGGTATATGTTACAAACCCAAATTTGCATATATTATAGTACCAAATGTGCATATGTACGGTACCAAACTGGCATGTACTACAGTACCCACTTTGCATATATTACGGTACCAAACATGCATAAAATACAGTACCTTACGGTATAACTGGCATATATTACAGTACCACACTGTTATATATTTGAAGTACCAAATTTGCATATTTACGGTATCAAACTGGTATATATTACGGTACCAAATATGCATATATTACGGTCTAAAACTGGTATATATTACAGTATCAAATATGCTATACTACTGTACCAAACTAACATATATTACAGTACCAAATTTGCATATTTATGGTATCAAACTGGTATATGTTACACCCAAATTTGTATGTAATACAGTACCAAAATACGCATATATATGGTACCAAACTGGCATATATTACAGTACCAAATTTGCATATATTACGGTACCAAATGCGCTTACATTACTGTACCAAACTGGCATAAAATACAGTACCAAATTTGCATATATTACGGTATCAAACTGGCATATATTACAGTATCAAATTTATATATATTACAGTACCAAATATGCATATATTACTGTACCAGACTGACATAAATTACAGTACCAAATTTGCATATATTACGGTACCAAACTAGCATATATTACATAACCAAATTAACTTATGTTACAGTACCAAATGTGCATATATTACTGTACCAAATTGGCATAAATTACAGTACCAAATTTGCAAATATTACGGATATTTTGGTACGCTGTATAGTTTAGATTGGTACTGCATAACCGGACATTTTGGTACCGTATAGGCAGGTTACTTGGTACGTAATATAAATACACAAAGATACTACATAAAATAAATGTCCAACCGGACAGCATCGCATAATATATTTAGGTACGGTAAAACAACATGCAATGGTACGTGATATACATAAGAAATGGTACGTCGTAACAGTTATATAAAATAAATTCGAAATCTCGATGGATTAGCCTCAACAACTATCAAATCCTAACATTCCATCCTTATGTGGAGCTCTTGGATCGCATTGAGCTCCCAGATTTGGGCTAACCTTGAACAAACGCGTGAAATCGATTAACCAAACCCGGACCAAAAGAAAAGCTTACCTGACAAAATCAACGCCCAAAATCGAGAACCCAACGTTCAAGAGGCTCGTCGATCGTTGTCCGCCGCCGGCACGAGCAGAAGAAGGTGGTCGGCAAGAAGAAATTCGTCGACGGGGATGGAGCTCGATTTTTGCATAGAAAGAAAAATCTGAAATGAAATTGGAAATCATTTAATAAGGGTATTTTGGTAATCTTAGGTGATTAGGTACCTAAGTGTAAAATTTTTACGGGTACCTAGCTTATAAACAAATCTGACAAGGGACTGAAGTGTGTTTTTGTTTTCTATTAGGTATTTAAGTGCTGATTTCCGATAAATAAACCTCAAACATAAACCATTAATAAACTAAAGGGCTTCGTATGATGTTTTAACGAGTTACTAACTCGTAATAACAGCATACGAGTTATTAGTCCACGTGGCCCCACTTAGGTGACATGGATTTCAAAATAACTCGTATAGTGTTAATACGAGTTACTGTCTAGTAATTCGTAATAACTTGGTACGACTTATTAGTACTCTCTCTCTCGTGATGAGCTGTTCTTAGTCCTACAAAGGGAAATCTAGAAACAGTGTATTAGCAGTTAAGAATCATTTACTTCGAATTATAATAAAAATAATCTGTTCTGCCGCTAGCTAACTCTCTCCAGTGACAAACTAAGAAAGAGTTTGCAAAAAAAGATTTGTGTGATTTTATATTTCATCTTTGCTTTAATCACGAACGATCAAATCACCTTCTGTGGCACGAAATCACATTGACAGCTCTCTCTTTGGGCTATAATGCTTACTGCTGACATTGGTATTTGATCTAGGGTAAATTGCTTATTAGACTCTGTCAGTAAATTAAACTTCCTGTTCACTATCCTTACCAAAAATTCTTTCTGTTAAGTACCCATCTGCAAAAAGTTGTGTGTTTAATACCCCTAAACAGTGAACGGACGGAAATACCCTTTCCCGATATTAAGTTGGACATCATACCAACTGTTTTGATTATTATACCCATTGTTATTCTAATTATACCAACAAAATAATGTTAAACTGGAAATTATACCAACTGTTATCGTTATTATACCAGCAGAATTGAACCTAATAAACAAATGGTATAATTTACTCAGTTTCTGGTATAATAGCATAATCAGTTGGTATAATGTCTAATTTCATCGTATAAAATTCAAATTATAACGTAGTATAATGTTGGAACATTTGGTATAATTTTTACAAATTTCTGCTATAATTTCAATTTTATTGGTATAATAACAAGTTTTGTTGGTATAATTCATGTGAAATAATCTATTCAACATGAATGGAATATGTGAAACAGGGGTATTTTCGTCTTTTTAACGCTGAACATACCTTTTTAGGTACTGAACAGGAAGAAATTTTCAAATAAGTACTTATAAGGAAGAAATCGAGTGGTATTTAAGAGGAATTTTAAATTTTGACAGGGACTGGAATTAACCCTTTGATCTATTTGTCAGCTCTTTACAAATTTTATATTCGCACCTAGTGAATTATCTAGAAAGTGTGGAACAAAATTAGCAAACTTCTATTTGGGACTCTCATTTGGTATTCGTCTCGGATAAAGTGGTAACCTAACCAAGTAAAAGCAGCCAAATGACAAGAACGATGTTGAATTGTTTTGATGGACATAAACTCGTACGAACTTATTACGAGTTACTCAACAGTAACTCGTATTAACAATATACGAGTTATCCCGAAATCCATGTCAGCTCAGCGGGGCCACGTGGACTAATAATTCGTCTGCTGTTATTACGAGTTACTAACTCGTAAGAACAACATACGAATTTCTTTAGTTTATTAATGGTTTTTGTTTGAGGTTTATTTTGTTAATGGTTTAATTTTTTTTGATTATTTAATTAAAAAAGCCAGTTAAACACTTAACCTATTTCACCTATATCATAGAATGAAATATTGTAGAACATGAGATCAAGAAATGTCAATTACTTCAGGCTTTCGCCGCGTGTAATGAATTGGCCCATTAACACCGCAAAACCGGGGTTGCTTTGATTCACTCTTGGACATGGTCTCATTACAACTTTAAATTGGCCCATTAACATTGCAAAACTTGACCAATCTAACCCAACCCAAAGGAACCACAGAGAATCAGCTATGCCAGATTTCGGCTTTTAAGCGAGCAACCATTGGAACAACTCAGGTTAATATTAAAGAACGTTCACACACACAACGGAACGATAGAAACTCTTCAAGTCATACCTTGATGCGCGTCATTGGAACGTTGTTAGTATTCATCAATCCTATTAGGATATCTAAAATTCCCCATAATATAATTGCCGAAAAAATGACGATAATAAATAAAATGATGAAAAATAAATTGGACAGTAAACACAATATCATGATTCCGTCAAAATGACCTACCATCCACGTGGTGGAGTGTAGAAGTTTTTTATTATTTTGAGATATTACAGACATGTACACCTCTTGATGATGATGTGTAGAAAACAAGCTACAGCGGTTGTGAGTATAAATAAACAGATAGTTATTTTGACTTCTAATCTATCAATCGACTAAGAAAGTAATTTGAGCTGAAGAGCTGTGTTGTGGTGGTATTTCTTCTGCCTCGTCTCATGTCTATTTATAGGCAAACTTCTGCATGAGTGACTTATGTTAATATAACAAAAGAACTCAGCCGTCCCCTTTGCCATATTAAATCGGCGCCTAACGAAGAAATCACATATAGTTTTTTCTGTTTCCTTTTCTTTATCCCTTGTGAAGCTTCCTTTTTCTCCATTGCATTTATGAACCGTATTTGTCGAATTTCCTTGTGAAGTTTTATGTCAAGATCATATAATAAATTTCCACCCTGACCTTGATTCCGAAAAGCTACTCCACCTTGACTTAGTAATATTGTTGTCTCCCTTCGGTCTTAGCCCTGACAGGCTAGTTCATCCTTTCTGAAACATCGATCAAAGTCCAAGAAATGCTTGAACTTGGAAAATGGAAGAGCCTTCGTAAGCATGTCTGCAGGATTGTCAGTCGTGTTGATCTGTATGGCAAACATTCTTATTTGCAATGATATCACGAATATAATCATACATGACATAGATATTCTTCCTTTCGTGATATATCTAATCCTTAGTCAAATGAACCACACTTTGTTTATCACAGCAATAGTAATGGCTCCCTGATTCTGAGTTAATTTGCTCAATAACCCAGTCAACCATGGTGTTTCCTTGATTGCATCAATAGTTACTATGTATTCTTCTCCAATAGTAGATAACACCACTAAGTGCTGTAAAGTAGCTTTTCCGCTAACTGCGCAACCTGCAATAGAAATATATAACCTGTAAGAGATCGTCGTTTATCGCGATCACATGCGTAGTCTGAATCAACGAGCCAACGAGAGTATCTCTCTTTCTGTCAAACTCTAAACAAGTACTTAACATACCCTTCAAGTATTTGAGAATCAACTTCACTACTTGCTAGTGTGCTTTCCATGAAATAGTCATATACTTGCTAACAACACTAATAGTCATATACTTGCTAACATGTCAAATATTAGGACTTATACATACCATTGTATATATAATACTACCGACTGCACGTTAGGAACTCATGCCATGTGCTCTTCTTCCACATCATGGTAACTGAGGCCCCCGCTTGCTTAGTATCGTCAAGCCTTTTTCTCCCAGGTCCAAGTCCAATGTGATACACCCTCGAGCGTTTAGTTTGGCCAATATAATTTATGCATTGCATTTTCTGACGTGTATGATTTTGTGCTCTACTTATATGTGCATAATATGATGCATGCTACATGACAAATATTGCTTTGCATACGATATGTTTATTTATTTGTTGTATATCTTATGTGTTTAATTTGGCAAACATTATAATCACCTATATTATACATTAAAACATGATAGATAAATTAGGAGAATTATGATGTAACTTAGAATTTCATATGTGGCTGGGTTGAGTCGGATTAGAAACAAAATACGTGTCGACGGCTAGACGCGGCTTGAATACGTGTAAGTGTACTAGGACAATGGCTAGATCTTAATGTGAAATTTCATTTAAATTTTTTATTTATAAATATAAATGCGATAATAATAATAAACTAATAATAATGGATAAAATAAATAAAATAATAATAATAATAATGCTCGATAAGCGGAACAATGCTAAACTTGTCAACAAATAAAGGCAGAACATCAAAGGCCAGCAGGGATGCTGCAACCATTCGATTACAGAATGGAAGTGGGAAAGAATCACGATGAACTTTGTGGTTGGCTTGCCTAAAATCGTAACCGGGTACGATGCTATTTGAGTGATCGTCGACAGATTAACCAAGTCCACTCACTTTCCTTCTATTTCTTCGACATACACCGTGGAAAGACCTGGGTAATCGGCCGGGTCAACCCAAAATCAGCCCATAACCGGTCCGGAACCGGTATAGCCGGCTTGGACCCACTACTTCACCCATTTAGCCCGGACTGGGCCGATTATGGGATTTGCAACCGACGGTTCCCCGGTTCCGGGCTGATTATGGGCCGATTGCTGGACTTGCAACCCACGGTTCCCCGGTTTCGATTCCGATCCCGGGCCGGTTCCGCCATCAACGACTATTTTTTTGTAACGAAAATTATTT
The DNA here is from genome assembly GCA_027422505.1 of Craterostigma plantagineum. Classification (NCBI taxonomy): domain Eukaryota; kingdom Viridiplantae; phylum Streptophyta; class Magnoliopsida; order Lamiales; family Linderniaceae; genus Craterostigma; species Craterostigma plantagineum. Next base: position 61,933 of record JAPQWV010001002.1, read on the forward strand.
AATTTATCACCATTTTACCCCCAATCCAAAAAATCTATAAATACCATATCATTTAACCATTTTTTCTCAAAATTATATCCAATTCTCTCTCTCTCTCTCTCTCTCAAAACACTCTCATAATATCAGTGTTGTAAAAATCGTCCTAGGCGGCCGCCTAGACGGCGCCTAGGCGCTAATCGGATACATAGCATGGCGAAAACCAGCTACTCGTGGCTGATTAAATTCGAGGTCGACTAATCGGCGATTAATCTCATTAATCGGCCCACTAATCTCATTAATTGGCCCATTATTATATCTATTAAATTAAAAAATCCAATATTTGTGCTAGTAGGTAGGCTTGCAAAAGCCACGTGCTGCTGCTTAAATATGCAAGAGCGGAGTGGCTTCCTTCGCAATGTTGATGCCTTTATATAGATAGAACTTCTTTCCTTACAAGCACTAACCGGTGTGGGACCAAGGTCTGCCATCATTTATCAAACGCTTAGAACTTGAAAGAACTTTATAGATAATAAAATATTAATTAGTAAAATGCCAAAATACATATGCCCCAATGGTTAGAGGTAGTACTGTCAAAATGGGTCTGGGCCCGCGGATCAGCTCGCCCCGGGCGGGCTGTGAAATTTTAGGCCCGCCTGGCAAGCCCACGCGGGCCGCGGGCTTTGGCGGGGCGAGGCGGGGCGTGGCGGGCTGTAATACCCCGAATGTTTATGAGCATGCTAATATGTGAGCTTAGGTGCAAATTATGTGTTTAGGTGATTTCATGACCATGTGTTTATTTAATTGTGTGTTACTAGGACAACTGACCGGGTTGAAAATTTGGGCTAAAACTTAAAAATAATTTTGGATAAAGTCTATAATTTTTGGATAAGAGGAATTATTAATAAAAGCTAGATATAAAGAATTTGAATTATATAATAAAAATAGTAATAAGAATGAAATTTGGCTATATTAGGTTCTCTTGCGCCCAAGTATTATAAATAATAGTATCTTAGTAGAAAGGTTACTTAGGCCCAAAACCTTTCATACATATCATATAAGAGTTTGCTTAATTCTAAGGTAAATGTCGTCACAGCTAGTCTAATCAACTCAAACTTCGAAGCTTTAATGTATATCTACAATTTACTAAAAGCAACGAAACACTGGTCTTATGATTAAGAACAAAGACAAGAATAAAACAAGAGAGAAGAAAATTTGGTGGGTTTTGGCCAGTTTAGGAACGTAGCAAGTTCAAAAGAAACTCAAGTCAGAAGAAAAGGTAAAAACCTTATTCACATCTTTGAATCCTTAATAGGTCACGAGTTACGTGTTTTTAAACCTTATAGGGTCATATGAATTAGGAAAAGTCTTGAACGTATTAGATATAGTTATGAGTATATATTTTTGAAGTTTAAATCCATGATTAGCCTTGTAAGTTAGGATGATGATTTTTGAAATGTAAGGATTATAAGCACAAGAATTATTAGGCACGAAAATTATATAGGATTAGGGTTGCATGAGTTAGTTTATGAGGGTTTAGAAAGGTTTAAAGCTCATATGATATTTTAAATGTTCTTGGAAAAAGAATGTTTTGATCAAAGTCCTCGAAAAGTGTAAGTGTTGAATCTGTTTTGGAGTTGGCGAATTAGACTTCACGAATTGATGCCAAGTGACGAGTCCTACATAGGGAGTGATGACTTTGCGAATCGTTAAGAGCTTAAAAGCTATTTCGCGAACTCTAACACTTGGCGAACCCAAGTTTGCGAACCGGCGAACTTCGCGAACCCTAGCTAAGTAATTTCGCTAACTCAACGAGGTTGGAGAACTCCATGAATTTGGCGAATTCCATGTGAGAGCTAATTCGCGAATGAGCATGGCAAATTCCATCCGTCCTTATGAAGGCTTCGCGAACCAATTAATCACTTCAAGAACTGCGTTGGCAAACTTTGAAAGGGCGTGATATGTTTACTTCGCGAATTCGTAAACTTCGCGATATAGGACCTTCCACGAGCCATGAGGAGTTCGCGAACCAAGTATCTGAGGCAATTCGCAAACTATGGTGTAGTTGGCGAACCCAAACCATTTGGCGAATTAAGAGTGAATTCGCGAACCAATAAGGATTTCCCGAATTGATCGACGACTTCAAATTTAACTACGAAACTTAATTATTTTAAACCAGTACAATTCTAGAGTTAATACATATACTAATAATATTTATTTATTCAGAGGATCGACAGTTAGGCACTCCACCGAGTTTCGTACTTGACTGTAACAGGAGGGCAGGTAGGTGAAATCCACCTATGACGCGTAACCTTTTAAGTGAATTTCATGACTATGTGATTATGTGAATTCAGTGACTTATATGACTTGGCGAATTATGTCCGTTACATGTGTTATATTTATTGCACGTCCATGTTTTACATGTTCAATATTATTGCACGTCATATGTACACTTGTTGCACGTCAAATGTTATTTGCACTGCACTTGCATACCAGGTCAGCGTGAGGGGATTGAGTACCGTGCAGAACGGTAACGTTTGGGGAGTCGACGAGTGGTGTTGGTCATTGCATCGGATAGAGGGTGGTTGTATGCCGCTCTAAAGAGACCTGAGTAGGCTGCCAGTGCTCCAGTACGTACCACTCTAAAGAGACCTGAGTGGGCTGATCGAGCGATAGGATAGTGCTTGGGTGCGTGATACTCTAAAGCGACCTGAGTTGGCCGCCGAGCGTTGTGACGTTAGTGGTTTGGGTGTATGCCACTCTAAAGAGACCTGAGTGGGCTGCCCATGCTCTAGTACGTACCACTCTAAGGAGGCCTGAATGGGCCGAGCGAGCGATAGACGAGGGGAAAGTTCTAGTACGTACCACTCTAAAGAAACCTGAGTGGGCAGACCGAGCGTGAACCTCAACTCGGGGGAATGGGCGACTCTAAAGAGACCTGAGAAGCCTTCCCATTCTAAAGCGACCTGAGTGGGATACCGAGGGTGCAGTGTAGAGTCACGAGAAGTTGGGAGACGTGATGGGTCGTGAGACGAGTCGAGTGTGCATGCCATGAGATGTATGGGATGGGATTGAGCGCACGTTGCATTCATGCACATGTCATCTACTAGGCAAATAGCTCAGGGTTTACGTGTTGTAGGTACTGAGCCCGACGCTGGTGTACGTCGCGGCTAAGGCGGGCTGACGGCGGTGCTCCACTGACTTTTGAGGGCGGGGCTGTACATGGATGTGACCTGTGGAGCGATGTTAGGGTTTTGAGCGTTTTGATATTTTGGGGCTACGGCCCTTGTATAGTGATGACGATGTAGATGCGTTAGTCGTAATGCATTTTATTTAGGAAAAAGTTTTTAATTAGACGGGTCTCCCGCGACTTACGTTGCAAAAATCCGCCACTAAATAGTATTAGAAAATGAGGGTCGCTTCAGGTGGTATCAGAGCTTAGGATATAGATTATGCAGACTGTCCATGTACGGCCGCTCAAAAGCGTGGAGGATCAGCCTTGCCTATAAGTCATACGATACGATATGATTATTTGCTTATAATGATAGATTTGCTTACGTGGCTACTTGTAGATAATAGGAATAACAATGCCGAAAACTCGTAGAGAGAACGTAGGTAGTTCGAGTCACAGGGACGAACCTGAGTCCCCGGTACATGAACGCGACTCAACAATTATGAGGCTTACGGAACTGATCCAGCGACAGTCGGATCAGATTAATGCTCTTATCCATCACAAAGTTTCCTCCGCAAGCCAACCCTCTTCTCAGCCTGAGCGTATAGAGATCATTGGGGAACGGTTCCGAAAATTGAACCCTCCTACTTTCGAGGACGCTATTGATCCTACCGTGGCTGAGGATTCGCTGCGAACTATTGAGGACATGTTCCTCTACGGCCGAATGCCCGACAATAAAAAAGTGTTATGCGTTGTCTCCAATCTCCATGCTCCGCGGGAACACAAGATTTTGGTGGGACACCGTCAAAATCTTGGAAGACCCGATGATTATGTCGTGGGAATGAACAATTATTCTGCGACAAGTATTTCACGACTTATGACCGAACCCGCAAGATGGATGAATTCATCAACCTCAAACAAGGCCAGAAGCCCATCGCTGAGTATATTCGCAAATTTGAGGAATTATCCCACTTCGCCCCACACATGGTGCCGAGCGATGCTCTAAAGATCGAGCGATTCCAGGTAGCTCTCAAACCTGAGATCTATCGAGACGTTAGCATGACCGGAACGCGAGGTGTTGCATTTGCTCAAGTGGCAGAACGAGCAATGTCTGCAGGCGGAATCCCAGATCTTAGCAGCTCAGGAAGCAAAAAAGAAAAATGACAATCATCAAGGAAATGGAAATAAGAAACGACAGTACTTCGAGATAGGCCCCAACAACAATCAGAACTATCGCCAAGAACCTTAAGACTGGCGACCAAGACCGAACTTAGGGCCACTAATTTTTCGTTTCGACCCCCAACTATCAATCCCTGATGTCCACAATGCGGGCGATATCATGCGGGTGTTTGTTTCGGAGCCTGATCTAATTTGAACCCGCAATGTTTCAAATGCGGAAAACTGGGACATGCTGTAAAAGATTGTCCAGAATATCGTCCAGAAATCCATCCCCAGTGCCGGTACGACCTCCACTGACACAAGCCCGAGTATACACTCTAACAAGCGAAGAAGAAGAACCAAACCCATCAATAATGACAGGTATCTTGAAATGCTTATAAGCATACTCATTCGGAGTCGCATGTTTATTCGTATCGAATAAATGTGTGACATAAGTGAGAATGATCCCAACTTCATTTAAGTAAACCATGCTAGATGTCAGAATTACGCAGCGGAAGTGTGGTGGAAGTATGAATAAATATTTCTAGGAGACATAGAAAATAGACAAGTGAGCCTAGACATAAGGAGTTAGTGATCCTAGAAAGTGGGTCACACGTTTATATGTGTTACCTAAATGAAGGTAGATCCTGCCTTAATAAGAGACAGACAAAGTAAGAAGGAAAAGTCGTTACCCTGAGTTCACCAGTCGGCGAACTTCGAGGGCGAAATTCTTTTAAGGGGGGAGGATGTATACCCCAAATGTCTATGAGCACGCTAATATGTGAGCTTAGGTGCAAATTATGTGTTTAGGTGATTTCATGACTATGTGTTTATTTAATTGTGTATTACTAGGACAACTGACCGGGTTGAAAATTTGGGCTAAAACATAAAAATAATTTTGGATAAAGTCTATAATTTTTGGATAAGAGGTATTATTAATAAAAGCTTGATATAAAGATGTTAGATCCTCGATTATCAACTCCTATGATCTTTGACTCAAATCCAAAGGAATTCGATTAGAATTGTATGAAATTAATTTCGATCGAAAACGTTCGTTGAAGAACTTGAGAGAATTCGAGTACTAGAGAATGGTTTTTGAGTTTGTCTCTCTAGAATTGGATTTGGCAGCCTTTCGGATCAATCGACTAAATTTCTCTATTAAGCACAATGTTTACAAGTCTATTTACCAAACAAACTTGGTATAAATAACGAGTAAGTCCTAAAGTAAGGACAAATACCTATAACGCCCCAATCTACGAAGACAACTAATAAATCTAAGCATAATTACAAATCGTATTCTACAATCTCCCCCTTTGTGCTTGATTGCCCTTTCGCGCTGTTTGTCTTCGTCGGGCGTAGTAAGACCTGCACAACCCCATCGCGTACTCGAAGTCCCTTAGCGTGCTCCTCAGCTCCAGTCGCTCCTCAATGTCATCAAGTAGTTCCATCAGTAGCGGTTGTTCTCTCACGAACCGATGAATCCTCAGCATAGTCTCTCGGTTGATTTTTTTCAATCTCTACTCTATGTTCTGCCTGATCACCTTGAGCGTTCCATAGCAAAACTTATGTATCTCAGTCTTCAGCATCAACCTAGTCTTCTTAGCGATTGGATTGTGGTAGGTGATGCCTAGGACTGAGCTGATGTGTACGTGATTGCTTGAAGCCCTTCGATTTCAGGTCCTTGATTGAGCGGGGCCATCATGTTGACCTTCTTCATATTGCTCTCCAGAGCCATTTGACGATCGTGTGCGGCAGAGTACTTGACTTGTCACAACATGAATCGGTGGAGTCCCTCGAGTCCTTCGTTCATGATAAAGCCTTGAGGACACTTGTACTTCTCTACATAGAGTTGGTAGAGCTTGAACACCTCCTTGGCAGGAAGATAGGGTAGGTCACTCTCTCTTAGTTCTTCTCGAGTTTGATCTATCCGCTCTATCACGTAGTATGGTGTTGGAAGATTCCCTTTAGTGCAGTGCACGCTGAGTAGCTGACATATCGGGGATAATTCCTTGAAGTGACTCTTCAGCCGCTTCTTAGGAATCCCGGCCTCACATCCGATCCACATCTTGTAGGCGAGGTCGCTCGTTGCAGTTAATTCTGGAAGCCTTGCGGGAACTTGTTCATGGTCTTCACCTTCCCGAAGTTCTTCTTCTTCTTCAAGTAAGACTAAGTCAACTGAAGCTGCTTGGAGGAACTATCGAACGTCCCGATGCATTGTCTTTGAGCTTCATCGAGCATGCTGTGGGTCATCCACTGTCTTTGAAGATGTACTTATCTAGGAATTTACGCGGATTGACGCCATGGCCAAAAGTACCCGGTTGGTCTGGAGCGATTGAGGGAGTTGCTTGAGTAGCTGCTAGGGCCACGAGCATAGTGGCACTTACTTCTTTTTTCGGAAGCAATGGGGCTTGTGTTGGTCATTGGTATGGGCGGAGGCGTCCTTAGAGTGAAGGATGGTGGGTCGATTTGGGTTTGGGTTAGAATGGTGCGGTGCGTGGTGGTGGTTGTTTGGGTTGTGTGGTTTCAGCGGCTCCAGCGCTTGTCTGCGTCGCGCCCGAGCTTCGGCCTTGGCTTCGTGTTTGTATACGAGGCCTCTTCTCCACCTCATGACGACCTTGATTATCTGGATCGTCATGCGGCGTTTGGAGCGAGAGCCTTGGCCTCGATAGGTTTCGGTCGGGTCAGGATAGTCAACGAGACGGTGGAAGAGGTCGTCTTCTTCCGGCGGTGGAGTGGTCAGCTCTAGTAGGCGGGCAACTAAAATGGAGTGGAGGTTGCTGATATGTACTGTTGCGGGGTTAATTAGGTTGTGGGTGAGGATGGGTGTGGGGATGGGTGTTGTACGTGTGGGTTGTACGGGTGTGAGGATGAGTTGTGAGGAAGACGGCTCCGAGCCGGGTGCTTTCCACGATCTTGGGGGGCGTCTCGATTGCTGTATGCATGCTCTCCATGATCTTATCTTCAAAGGACTTTAAAGCCTCAGAGAGAGCGGCCTGAAGTCGGTCTTCTGTCACGAATGGGATAGACGCCTCCGTCGTAGATGGACCAGGTCGACTGATGTCGCCTGTTGACAATCGTCGAGCTAACACCCCCTCCTCAGGTTGGCTCAGAGTCATTGTGAGTGTTCGAGACTTCCACCCAATCCTTGAGTCGAATCCTGGAGATTCTCCTCTATGGATGTTACGGCGGGCTCGATGGGAACCTGCAAATCAGACACCAGTAGGCTATGTTGCGGCTCAAGATTGGCGAAGAAGTGGCCGCAACACTTGAAGAGAAGTTCGGTGTGGTGTCCGATGTGGTGGTGACGGTGGTGAAGAGGGACTCGAGTTGTATGCTCAGTCGTCTGGGAGACCGCCCTATTAATCTGATATCCTCATCGGACTCCGTGTCTGATGAGGTGGCTGTGTGAGGAGAAGATACGGGTTCAACGTCCTCACGAGCCTGTTCCGTCACCTGTGGAAGTGAGCTTTGCCCATTTCTGCCTCGGGCTGTGCTACTTGTTGAAGAACCTCCTCAATGGTCGCTTCGAGCAAGCCAACATGGACGGGCACTTCCACCTAGAGTGTTTCTGCAAAAGCCTCTTGTTCCAACTCTGCTGCCATAGCATCGATCAACGTGGCATTAACCTCAGGTATTTGTTCGTCCTGAGTTGGAAGCTCCTGCTCTAGCTCCTGGGCCACTACATCAATCAGCGTGTCCTCATGGATGGAGTGTTGTTGTTGAGGGCTCACTTAGAAATCTGTCGGGGGCCCTCAAATCATATCCTCAGTGAGATGATGTTCCCGACAGTATCTCTGGTATTTGTCTCATGCGGGGTCGGCAAGATGAAGAAGCTCATACGGATCGGCATCGATGGTTGTATCAGATCCGTAAGCCTGGTGTTGTGGAAGAATTTGAGTCGCGGTGGTTGATAGTTCCCTCTGGAGGCAAACGTGGAATATTGTCGTGGAGCTCCATGAGGTTGGCAATGATCACATTGAACCACCGGGCATATGGAACATTCTTTGATCGCTTGTTTTCCTTCTGCCTGATGCTCGGCTAGATCATTCCAGAGCAGTTGAGCAAAATCGTAATTTCGCGAGAAGGCGATTCCATGGGGACAGACACTTATTGATTATCCCGAAAAGTGTCTTCCACGGATGATGGATGCCATTGCTTTGAACTTGAGCAAGCTTGGTGAGAGGTGGCTGGTATCCCATGTGGAGGAAGTCACGCACCATTTCTGCATGAGTAGGCAGAGGGTCATAGTTTGGGCTGAATGTCAGGTCAAGAACGAAAACAAAATCATCATTGCTGAAGCTGATGTGCCTCGCCCAACACCGTGGTAAATCGGTAGCTACCCTTCACTGCGAGACTCTTAATTCTTCCCCAAAATTGCTGGAGATAGACCATCGGTACTGACGCCGTCATCGAGCATTCCAAAGAGGATGGCCTTGTAAGATGGACACGATTATCTCGTCCGGACACCTGAAGGTAGTCATGCACCTTGAGGTATAGATTCTTGTCGTATATGTGGTTGTAGGCATGATAATGATCTATCTGAAATACACATAAGCAATGGAAATCATTAGTTCAAAAATTTGAGTCGAAATTCAATATATATCAAACCATAATGATGTATCAAGTCATTAGTTTTATTGCCGCTAAAATTATCGACCAAGAATGAATAATTGAAATTACTGTTTGCGACTGTAAGTTCTGTGCTCGAAACTTATTTGCAGCTATTATATCTATTTCGTTCAGTAATCTTTTCGCTCGCATACAATCCTGAATTCAATTTCTCGATTGTAATTAATTTTCAATCTACGTTATCTTTCTTAACGACTAAGTCAAAAGTTTAGCGATCGAAAAACTTTTTATAGTGCAAACAGTAGAACAATTGAATTTCAATTTACACTGTTTGCGAGGGAAAAAGTTCTTCGACGCCTTCAAACGGTGATATCCCAGATTAAGTCTTACTTTTAATCGAGCTCAAATAACGCAGAGAATCAAAAGATTCTACCTTAAAAAGATCAAGAAACTTCGAAACTACCGTAATGTGCAGTATTTAACCTAGATTATGCTAACAGATTGGTCTTTAAACACTGCAAATGTAGGACCCCAGTCCCCGCGAACTAGGTCGGCCAATAAATTACGTGTATGATTTACGTAATTCCATGATAATTGTGTATATGTTGTATGTTTATGTGACGTATGAATTTTTTTATGCTTGTGAAATATACGGGAATTACGTGCAAGCGGGTACAACTTAAAAACCATAAGACCCCGATAAATTCTAACCGACTTGAGGACTTTCGAAAAATCAAAGGAATAAGGAAACTTAGAAAAAAGATAAAAGCTACATAGGAATTGGGCTTGGAATTGAATTAGTAGTGGGCTACAATTTAATAATGAGCCCAAACTTGCAAGAAATCAAATTTGGAGACAAGTTCCCCAAAATAAGGGAAACCCACGTCTAACCTAAGGCTACCCCTCATAAGCCATGGAAAAATATCTCACACTTCAACACTCCACAACCCACTTGAAAACTAACGAAAGCCAAGAGGAGGAAAAGAGGAAGGAGCCGATACAAATCTCGAACCAAGGATTTCCTCAACTAGCTAGGAACTTGAAGTAATTGGTAAGTAAAATACCCTCCTCGAGCTCTTAATTCGTACCCTAGCTATAGTTGGAAGTATTAATGGCATTAAAAGCGAGGTAGTTGAAGAAAGTGTCGAGAAAACCCTAAAAGCGAGGTGTATATTTAAGTTGAGGTTTTCATTTGGGTAGAACAAGCTATGAATCTGATTTCGACGGGATGAAGATGAGAAGTTATGATAAATGTCGAAAGATAGCTAAGATGTCGAATTACCATATCGAAATTTCCATTGTATAAAATGTCGAAATGATAAGGATAAAATGTCGGGTTCAAAGAATTCGACATAAATGTCGAAACGTTATTAGGAAAATGTCGAGAGGCATGTTGAACTCATGTCGACATTTTCTGCTTTAAATATCGAAATCATGTTAAGGAGAAATGTCGAAATACAATATCGAGATTTATGTAATGTCGAGATGTACATTAAAATTCATATCGACATTTTTGTTGAAATGTCGAGATATAATGTCGAGTGAAGATGTCGAGACTCATGTTGAGTCATGTCGACATTTTCTTCAAATGTCGAAATATAAATGTCGAAGTTAGATAGTTAAAAATGTCGAGATGTATGATAAAATGTCGAATGCCAAGTAAGATGTCGACTTAGTGTACCGAGATTTTTCACTGTGTAAATATCGAGTCTCATTACAAGATATACCGAGATTTATATAATGTTGAGATGATAGTAAAATGTCGAGAAGATAGTAAAATGTCGAATGATTAGGCTAAAATGTCGAGACCCTTTAGCTAAATGTCGAAACACAACACCAAGATTTCCCAACAATGTCGAGGTCTAATAATGTCGAGATCCATCCAAAACATAGCACGCGATTTTCTTTACAATGTCGAGTAAAATGTCGAATTGACAAAGTAAATGTCGAAACTTGAAAATGTCGAGATTTATGTGGAGTTTCATATCGACATTTTCAGATGTCAAAATTATATTAAATCTCGAGATCAAGCTTGGGATAAAATGTCGAGCTTATATGGAAATCATGTTGAAGTCCCACACAGGCAAAGTCGGGCGAAACCTAATAAAATCAAACGACTTTCGCCGAGCCTTTCACAAAAGAAATTTAAATTCTCTAACTTAGAAATTTATTAAAGGGCCGAGAACTTTACTTAAATATAATACAGATATAGAAATCGACTGACTTGGGAAATTTAATAAGGCAAATCGAGAGATGCGAGGTCTAGGGAATTTATACAAAGTCTAAATAACTAAACATGATGAAAATTATTGTTTCGACGAATTATCCAAGAAAAGCAAACGTACTAACATCATAACCCTTTTATTCAAAAAGGTCGTACGTTAGGAGCTAACGGGGAGAATATTAATTACGCTTGGACGACAGGTAAGTAGAAATTTCAACTACGATACGTAACTTGCCTGCGTCTGATTATGTGAATTTACGTGCTCGTGTATTTTACGTAGAACGTGCATGTTACGACAAAGTTATTTTATATGTATGATAGTATGATCTGCATGTTTACATGAGCATGGCATGAGCACTTGCACGCATTAGTAGTATGTAAGATGTGAGGTAAGAGCGTGCGTAAGATCGCCTGCGTGCGATGTATACTCGCCGATATTGGCGTTTGTGTCGACTCAATGAAGAGTCACGGCTCCCCTATGCAGCCATGGCAAAAGAAGCCATAAGGCCTGTATAAGAGGCTGGGGGAATACCCCGTATGCGGGAGATGCAACCTGGAGGATGCGGCCCGGGGCACGCACTGAGTAAGGGAAGATTCCTGCGGGTGACCTTCTAGTGCGTAAAGCACTAACCGGGAGGGAAGATTCCTTCGGGTGACCTCCGCGGTTAGTGGCCTCGGTGTTGGCTAACAGTGAGAAGCGTCCGCGTGGAGGCCACATTTAGTAAGGGAAGATTCCTTCGGGTGACCTTCTAGTGTGAGAACCTCCACATATGAGATCTCTATGAAATGGCGCATAGTGGGATAGAAAGCCGAGGGCCCGTACGAAGTAAGAGTATAAGAAAATAAGTATGAGTCAGAAAAAGGACAAGAAAATGAGAAGGAGAGTATGAGTATTAGAAAACGACGACGTGGATTGTCGATCGTTAGGACACGTGCATACATGCATAATTTCTGCTTACTGAGCCTCGGTGGCTCATTCTTTATGTTACGTATTGTAGGTACTGACGATCACGGTACGTGATCCGACCATTACGCGAGGCCGATCTTTTGAAGCTATCCGGCTGCTTTTGAGGTGGGAGTGTGTGTATGGATGACGACCTGTGAAGGCCGGGCGCATAGGGAGCTTTTGGCTGCACACACACACACACAATTGTATTTTGTGTAGACATGATTTCGATGATTCGTCGAACGATTATTCGCATTTTTATGTATTCGCGCGATAACGAAATATTAACACTTAGAATTAGAACGGAATACGAGGGCGGGACGTCGGGTTGTGACAGCACATAAGCATTCAAGTTCCAGAATATGATCAGACGATAAATGAACACAGAATCATGCGAAATTTATCACAATACAGATGCAAATGAGTTTAAATACAAGATATTCCCTAAACGAAGTCAAGTCTACCTTCTAAAGACGAAAATCAGAGGAAAAATCGAAAGATTTGAAGGATTTTGAAGTTCGTCTTTTGAGAGAAAAAGTTTTCGCACGAGAATTTGACAGTTGAATTTTACGATCGAGGGTTTTAGCGTGTATTTAGGGATTTTTGACTGCAAGCAATGATTTCGTTTAGTTGGGCTGATTAGACATTTTGCGAGACTTAGTGAATTTAGCCCCATTACTGTTTACGATCGAGAAACTTACGATCGAGAAATTTTCTTTGGTTACTATTTAATTTTCGCTCGACGATTCCGATCAAAAATCGTTTGGTTCCTGTTTACTTTTCGATCGTCAATATGAAGGCGAAAATTTCGACTTGGTCCCAAAGCCAATTTTCGCTCGAGACACTGCGAATGAAATTGCAAAATTCGCCCGAATTTCTCGATGGTAAGTTTTTCTATGTATTTCGGATTGATCCTAAGTTTAAGAGTAAACCACATAATTGCTCTCCCTAAATATAATATCGAATGTAATTAACTCCCTGTAATTTTTGAGCGGTGACAACTTGCTCCAAGGCTTGATCATCGAAAACCTGTAACACTTAGAGTAAACTGTCGAGAATATTTGAGTTAATTTTGGAAGCAATTTTACGAATAAGGCTCGGTATCTCTCTGGAAAAAAATTTGTTAAATCCAAATCATAAAACACGTTAGAGATCCAATGATTTAACCATTCAAAATTTTATACACTGCCGTATACTCCAAGTCTGGAGTAATTCGTGAAGTCCTCCTCTTTGCTTCTGCAAACTTAGAGAAAGAACCTCAAGCAAGTTTGGAGTTTAAGACATATTATTGTATATGCTCCCAACTCAATTGATGCACCAAAAATGATTTAGCATGAAAACACAGAGAATCAATTGGCATATACTAAATGAGTAACGCGCAATTTAAACAATTTCACTTAGATACATGGTCCCGAATCATGTATTCAAAATGTTAGGCGAGGATATGAGCATAAACAAGTAAAATCGCATTTAATCATTTTAGCGTAAATGCAAATTAATCTTGCATATCAGAATGTGCGAGATATCTTTTATATGTATAAATGTTTTTAATGAAGTTTTTTCCGTAAGCATATTAATATTATTAATAGTATGGGGTCAGATTATTTTGCTACGATCATTGTCACACCTAAAAATTTCACACGACACTTGAAAGGATCATATGCCGTCAAGTCATGTCGTCAAACTAAAGAGTCCTAAGTTCATAGTATGATTCATTTCCACAACTCTCACTAGGTTCACTCTAGCACTCGATTATTTTTACTTGGGATTTTTATATTTATAGCACTCAAGTCAACACAAGCAATATTAAGTCAATTTACCTGTGATCGAGGCTTTTCTAATCTTTCACTGCAATGAGCTTGGCCACTGGAAGCACGATTGCCGAAAGCTAGCTGCCTCAGGTAAAGAACTTTACGTTTTAGAAACTAATTGTTCTATGACAGTATATTCCGCTTCGTGGATCTTAGACTCGGGAGCTAGTGCTCACATATGTGTTTAGAACCAGGGTCTGGAACGAAGTAGGAAGCTGGCGGACCGAGAGATCATGATCAACGTAGGAAGCGGACATAGTGTATCGGCGACCCACATTGGATCAAGAACTCTCGTTTTATCTACTAGACATAGTTTACTGCTTTCCGATTGTTTAGTTTTGCCAAAAGGGGCTTAAGAATATTGTTTCTATTCCCGTTTTGAGCAAAAACGGTTACGAGTTATGTTTTAGTAATAATATATGCAATATTTATTTTGGCAATAATTGCATCGGAACTGCAAGTTTACTGAATGGATTATATTATATAAATGTCGAAGATAAAACAAAAAATGTGAATACAACCACCGAAAACGAAAATTGGAGTCGAACTCGAGACTGCTGTGGCATGTTTGACTCGGTCACGCTGGAGAACAGAAGATTCTCGAGTTGGAGAAAACCGGCATTATAAAGCTGCTTCGGGATGATCCCTATCCGACTTGTGAATCTTGTATCCTTGGAAAGATGACTAAGTCGCCCTTCACAGGGACTTTTGTGAGAGCCGCAGAACTTCTCGATTTGATCCACACGGATGTTTTCGGACCGTTCGGCATAGCGGCTCGCGTTAACTTCCATTATTTCGTTACATTCACTGATGATTGCTCTCGCTTCGGCAAGGTGTATCTCATGAAGCACAAGTCTGATACTTTTGAATGGTTCAAAGAGTACAAGGTTTTGGTGGAAAATCAGACTGGAAAGAGCATCAAAGCCGTTCGGTCAGATCGAGGCGGCGAGTACATGAGCCTCGAGTTTGATGAGTTCTTGAAAGAGAACTGGATCATTTAACAGATGACACCGCCCGGAACACCGCATTTGAACAGTGTCCGAACGCAGAAATCGAACTCTGTTGGATAAAGTTCGATCTGTGCTGAGCTATAAAGACCTCCCCATATCGTTGTGGGGTCTTGCCCTGTTGACAGCGGCACATATTCTGAATAGATGTCCTAAAAAGTCTGTCGATCGTATTCCGTATCAGTTATGGACTGGACGAAGACCGAGCTTGAATCACATTAGAGTTTGGGGTTGCCCCGCATTCGTGAAAAAGCACAAGACAGATAAACTAGAATCGAAAGATGTGAAAGGACGTTTCGTCGGGTATCCTGAGGATTCCATGGGATACCAATTTTATTTCCACGATGATCAGAGAATCGTTGTAGCCCTTCAGGCCCACTTTCTTGAAGAAGAGTTCATTCGAGAAGGTGGAGCGGGTCGCGAAGTAACTCTTGGAGAGTCGTCAGAAGCGCTTTCACAGACTCCAGTGTCAGATGACACCGTAGAGCAGTCTGAGATGCAACCTGAGTAGCGCAGGTCGGGTAGAATATCTCGCCAGCTTGAGCGATACGGGATGGTCCACATCGAGCACGAGGTTGCTGCGATGGAAGGGAACGTCGGAGACGATCCCACTATCTATGACTAGGCAATCAGGGATAAAGATTCGAAGAAATGGCTTATAGCTATGCAAGCCGAAATGGATTCTATGCACGAAAATCAAGTCTGGACTCTAGCAGACCTCCTAGATGGTTTTAGACCCATTGGGTGTAAATGGATCTGCAAGAGAAAGATTGGATCTAACGGATTGGTTGACACATACAAAGCTAGGCTTGTGGCGAAAGGGTACGGTCAAAAAGAGGGCATTGACTATGAGGAGACCTTTTCCCCTGTCGGTATGATGAAGTCCATTCGAACATTGCTTGCGATAGCTGCACACTATGACTATGAGATCTGGCAGATGGATGTGAAAACTGCGTTTCTAAGTGGATACTTCAAGGAGGAAATATATATGGAGCATCCCAAGGGTTTTATATCTTAAGGAGATGCTCATAAGGTGTGCAAATTGAACAAGTCCATTTATGGATTCAAACAAGCCTCCAGAAGCTGGAATCTTCGGTTCGATGAAGTGGTCAAGGGCCGCGGATTATTGAAGAACGAAGATGAACTTTGCATCTACAAGAAAAGCAGTGGGAGCAAAATATCTTTGCTCGTATTGTACGTGGACGACATCCTTTTGATAGGAAATAATATTGGAATGCTCTCGATGGTGAAAGCATGGCTTTCGACCAAATTCTCCATGAAAGACTTGGGAGAAGCTACCTACATCTTGGGTATTCGCCTTTATAGAGATCGAGCGAATCGAATGTTAGGACTCTCCCATGCCCTTTACTTAGAGAAGGTCCTGAAGCGATATAATATGGACAACTCAAGAAAGGGTTCCTGCCTATGCAACATGGGATTCACCTTTCCAGGCTATGAGCCCTCAAAGTGAGTTGGAGCAGAAATAGATGAATGGAATCCCCTATGCATCAGCAGTGGGTAGCTTGATGTACGCGATGCTCTGCACGCGCCTGACTTGGCGTATGCTGTGAGCATAGTCAGTCGGTTTCAGGCTGACCCTGGTAAGGACCATTGGACAGCGGTCAAGACTATCCTCAAGTACCTCAGGCGGACTAAGGATATGATGCTGGTCTATGGTAATGGACAATTAGAAGTGGAAGGGTATACGGATTCAGATTTCCAGTTTGATATGGACCACCGAAAATCCACTTCAGGATTTGTCTTTACTCCCAACGATGGAGTAGTGTCTTGGAAAAGTTCCAAACAGAGCACTACTGCCATTCCACCTGCCAAGCAGAGTATGTAGCGGCCTCAGAGGCAGCTAAGGAAGGTGTTTGAATGAGAAAGTTCTTGGAAGAACTTGGTGTCATTTCTGTAGCAGATAAGGCATTGCCATTGTGGTGTGATACTGACGCTATTGTTCAGGCGAAACAACCAAGATCTCACAGCAGGTGCAAACATATATAAAGAAAGTACCACGTGTTACGTGGATTCGTTGAGAATGACTACATGGCCGTGCAGAAAATTGCGACCGCGGATAACGTGGCCGACCCGTTCACCAAACCTCTATCACAGGCAGTGCTGGCTAGAAATCTCGAAACGATGGGTATTAGATACTGCAGTGCATGGCATTGAGTGCAAGTGGGAGATTGTTAGGAATATGCCCTCGAATGCTATACGAGGATTAGATTGTATAGGGCATTAGATAATTTACCAATTGGGAACGTCAGAACATGGTGGCAATCCTCATGAGTACCTCGACAAGTACATCTTCGAAGGACAGTGGATGACCCATTCCATGCCCGACGAGCATCAGAGACAACGGTTTTAGGACGTTCGATGGTTCTTACAGCAAGCTTCGATGGACCTTGTGCTGATAGAAGACGAAGAACTTCCGGAAGGTGAAGATCACGAACAAGAGCTCCCAAGGCTTCCAGAGTTGATTGCGCAAAGAGCGATTTCCCCCACAAGACAAATGCCAGGGACCGTTCGGATAGACACGCCATGGGAGAACATCAGAATCGAAATTCCCATCCTTGAAGAAGTTCAAGAACACATTTGGAGGTCACCGGACCAAGTCAAGAAGCCGAATGAGTTCGAGCTCAGAGGGATCTCTCACTGGGATCACCAAAAGAGAATGATGTATCTCTGGATGCTAACCCACCTTGGACTGAATGTGAGACTGGGGATGACTAAAGCACAAGCCAAGAGACATTATAAGAGTCTATCTCTCATATGTCAGCTACTCAGCGTCTTCTGTGCTAAAGGAGGTCTTCCAACACCGTACTACACCATCGAACGAGTAGACAGAACTCGAGAAGAATTAAGCGAGAGCGATCTACCGTATCTCCCTACCGAGGAGGTGTACAACCTCTACCAGCTGTATGTGGGGATGTACAAGGGTCCTCAAGGCTTCATCAAGAAAGGAGGACTTGAGGGACTCTACCGGTTCATGATGCACCAAGTCAAGTACTTCGCTGCACACGACCTTCAGATGGCTCTGGAGAGCAACATGAAAAAGGTCAACATGACCGCTCCGCTCAACAAAGGACCTAAGATCAAAGGGCTTCCAACAATCACGTGCACATTAGCTCAGCTTTAGGCATCACCTACCACAATCCGATTGCTAAGAAGACTAGGTTGATGTTGAAGACTGAAGTACATAAGTTTTGTGATGGGACGCTCAAGGTCATCAGGCAGAATATAGAGAAAAGGTTGGAAGAGATCAACAGAGAGACGATGCTGAGGATTCACGGGTTCGTGAGAGAACAGCCACTCCTGATGGAATTGCTTGATGATATCGAGGAGCAACTAGAGCTGAGGAATACGCTCAGAAGCTTCGAGCATCCGTTGGGCTTGCACAGGTCGTATTATGCCTGACGAGGACAGACAGCACGGAAGAAAAATCAAGCACAAAGGGTGAGAATGTAGAATACTATTTTAGTTGTTCTTTGATTTAATTAGCTGTCCTTGCAATTAGGGGCTTTTATTATATTTGCCCTTAGTTTAGGACTTAGTTTGTTATTTATACCAAGTATGTTTGGTATAAATAAATGTACAAACATTGTGCTTAAAGAGAAGATTTGAGAAATTGATCCGAAAGGCTTGTAATTCGATTTCTAAAGAGAGAAACACAAGAAATCTTCTCACTCTAAATGAAATTCTCTCTTGAGCTCAATAGTAAGTTTTCTATCGTGAGGTAAAGTTGAACAATTCTAATCGTAAACTTAAGAATTCGAGTCTAGGATCATAGAGTTGATAAATCAGGACCTAACATTAACTAACCAAACTAATCGGGCGAAACAGTTTTAGGTAAGAGGACTTTCGCCGTGTTATCTAGCACTACAAGCAATCGGGCGATTTAAAGGATGATCGAGCGACTTGGAGACTAGGTAATCATACGATTCAAGTGCTAAATAATCGGGCGATACTACTCTTGATCGAAACTCATATTGCCCTAATCTTGACCAAAATCAGATGTTGACCTAATTTTGACTATTAATCGGGCGAATTAGGGTTTTAAAATATTATGTTACACTGAAGGTATTTTTGAGCAAATTACTACAGTCAAACCAAATTATTTCGACATAGTCATCTAATATAGGTATTATACTGATACTTTAATAATTTTATTTAAGGGTCAAAGAATAGGAATTCCCAGAGCAGTAAATTTACTTAGGACATGTAAGTGAGAATTTCAACTACAACACATAATTTATTTGCATGTGCTTGAAGTACTTGACTATGTGCTTGGGTGTTTATATTATTACGTGAATTATTTGACATGCTTCTACATGGTAAGTGTTTACGACATTAACTCACATTGCATATTCATGTGCGTGCACGAGACATTTGGTGTTATGTGAGATGAGCATACACAGTATTTATCGCCTGAGGGCGAACGATATTTACCGATATAGGCATTTGATGTCGACTCGCAGTTGAGTCAGGGCTACTTCTATGACACCATGATGGCGTGGTGCGTCGTCGATTATATTATATATTTATTTGGGCCTCTGCCTTGTTTGTTTTATTTGGCTGATGCCCTGATAGCGGAGGGATGCGACCTGGAGGGTGCGACCTGGGAAGAAGCAACCTAGGGGGAAACCCTAGCGTAGGCTAACCAGCGTAGGCTACCAGCGTGGGCTACCGCACGGAAGAGGGGACAACCAGGGGGGGTGCGACCTAGGGAAACCTGGCGTAGGCTACCCAGCGTAGGTCGCTACCACGTTTATCCGTGTTGGATGAGAGCTCTTTATGGTGCAGAGTAAGTTAGCCGAGGGCCCTAAGAGATATGAGATCGAGTTTGATTTACGAGGTGTGAGATGCATTGGCGTGGATGCCTTTGCGGGGTTTTCACGTTCACGACATTGCATATTCCTACTTACTGAGCTTTATAGCTCACCCCTTACTTTCTGTGTTGTAGGTGCACGCGACCACGGTACGTGATCGCTTTTGATGGCAAGGCTTTCCTTTTGAAGCTTCCAACGACTTTTGGGGGTGGTGTGTACATAGATGCGACCTGTGTGGCGGGCGCTAGGGTTTCTTTTGTTGCATCTACGTGACCCTCCTATGTATTTAGGACTGGGATGACATTTTGACTTGTACAGAATAATATTCCGTTATATAAAAGGAAAAGTTTTATACGCCTTTTCGGTACTTTCTATTTTATTTCATTAATAGTCACGTAATATAGCGTCGTAAATGAGTAGTAGATGGCGGGGCGCCACAGCTGCCCCAAAACTGCACCGACTGCAAAATCATTGGCATCGCACATTAGTTCAAATGGTAGCCTCCAATCCGGGGCTACCATGACAGGAGCATTATTAAGCTTATCCTTGAGTAGAGTAAAAGCATTCAGACAATCGGTCGTAAACTCATAAGGTACATTTTTTTCTAGCAAGCGAGTTAAAGGTCTAGCAATTTTAGAAAAATCTTTAATAAATCTCCGATAAAAACCAACATGTCCTAAGAAACTTCTAATTGTTTTTACCGACGAGAGTGGAGGTAATCGTTCAATAGCTTCTATTTTTGCTCTATCTACCTCGATTCCTCTAGCCGATATCTTATGACCTAAAACGATACATTCTCTAACCATAAAATGACATTTTTCCCATTTTAGCACGAGGTTCGTTTCCTCGCATCGTTTAAGTACCGCCTTAAGATTGGAAAAGACATACTTCAAATGAGTTACAAAAAATCAAAAAGTCATCCATGAATACCTCCATTTCTTTACCGATTAATTTTTCGTAAATGGCCATCATGCACCGTTGGAAGGTAGCTGGGGGATTACACAGTCCGAAAAGGCATCCGCCGATATGCAAAGGTTCCGAATGGGCACGTAAAAGTTGTTTTCTCTTGATCTGGGATCTGCAAATAACCTGAAAGACCATCAAGAAAAAAATAAAATTCATGACCGGATAAACGCTCAAGAATTTGATCAATAAACAATAAAGGGAAGTGATCTTTTCACGTCGCGTCGTTTAATTTCAGGTAGTCAATGCACACTTGCCACCCTGTAACGGTCCTTGTTGGAATGAGTTCGTTTTTCTCGTTCATTACCACCGTCATTCCTTCCTTCTTCGGAACCACTTGAACTGGGCTTACCCATGCGCTGTCTGAGATCGGGTATATGACTCCTGCATCAAGTAGCTTTATTACTTCGGCTTTTACTACCTCCTTCATGTTCGGGTTTAGACGCCTTTGATGTTGCACCACCGGTTTGGACTCGTCTTCCATCAGGATCCTATGCATGCAGAAGGTCGGGCTGATTCCTCGAATATCTGATATCTTCCATACGTGCGCCTTTTTATGCTCTCGTAACAGGTCTAGGAGCATGAGCTTCTGATCCTTTCGTAAATTTGCCGCTATGATCACTGGAAGTTTTGAATCGTCCTCCAGAAATGCATACTCCAAGTGATCGGGCAATTGTTTGAGTTCGAGCTTTGGTGGATCTTCAATTGAACATTTTTCTTTTTCCTCTTCTTTGCTCGGGTGCACCTGGATGGTAGGTTCCGCCGCATCTTCGTCTGCGTCTATTTGGTCAACCTCAAAAGATCATTCATCCCTCGGCTCTTCAACCTCTGCTAATCCTGACATCGAAGTAAAAGTTTCTGGTTGTGATAGTCCCTGCAATGATAAAAAGTCATTCTATGCATCAATGTAAAAGCACTTATAGTCTATTTTCTCAGAATTTTGCATAGATTCGGTCATATCGAATGTGACTTTTTCACCATCTATAGTTAACGTCAATGTTCCGTTACGAACATCTGTTAGGAATATGCCCTCGAATGCTATACGAGGATTAGATTGTATAGGGCATTAGATTATTTATCATTCGACCTTTGTGTAATAAGATATTTTCGTGTGTTTAATGAAAGGCATTGTTCGTTTATTGGATATAAGAGTTCTTTACTTAGCATCCGGTAAAGCAATAAATGAACAAATCCAAATGTGTCGAGTTGAGTCATTATTCTCGATGGGTACGAGAGAGGAAGGCACCAGTGGACTCTTTCGAACATTAAAAGTCCATAAGCCTGAGGCTCCAGTTGGGTGCTGGATAACCGATCACTGCTTATTTGTCGATGACCTATCGTGTGACGATATCTCGCTTGGAAGCGGATGTCATGACTTGTGATACGAATCGAATTAAGGGATTGACTCGTTTCATGGACACCGACTCACGGATCGTACGGTCGAACATGGCTTATTAATCAAGGAGTGTCAATTTCCGACGACAACATTATAGTAGTCTACGTGAACCTTAGACCGAAAGGGGCTTTGACGGAGTTGACTTCGAAGTCTCGACTGTCATTGGTTTCCCTCGACCCGATTTGCTGTTGCATGGGTCAGCAGGCCAGATGCGGTCCTGATGCCAATTTGTGCCTGGGCTTAGACCGCCGAGTACGGATTCAAAGTCTCGCAAGTAATCGAGATAAGTGTCCTATGAGGATGGCGACGGGAAATTACGAAATTCTTGGCCAAGATATTGAACTAACTCATGTGACACATGGAGGGTAGTTTGGTAATTTGCCTCGTCTCCGTTTTATCATAGAATCGAGTTTAGTGAGTTTGACATAGACCATGGCTCTCACTTGATTGGGACACAGCTGAAGGGTTTATACGTCGCACTGTTATCTATAGTGAGGTTCTGGGATAAAGACTAGGTCGAAATTCGCACTCGAATCGGGTTACGGTCCGGTACTACGGGATTGGCTAGGTAACTACCGGAATCTTGGATTCCTCCCTTGCGATTGATTTGAACTTAGAGAGTCGGGCTTAAAATGGATCATCAACGTGTACTGATAAGGAGAGAAAGTGTCTTGGGCCTTAACAGGCATTGGGCCGTTGTTCCACGCCTTAATGGGCCTCGGGCAATTTATTGGATCGAAGTTCAATTCTAATCGATTGCCTTAGAATTACGGCGTAGGATCTTAGAGTTGATATTAGAGGACCTAACAATTGGTATCAGAGCAGATTCGTTCTGTTTTGAATCGATAATTGTTAGATTCGGATCGAAAATTATTTTCTGGAACTGTCCGTGCGAAGAACAGTTCTAGCGGGAAACGAATTTTTGATCTGATAGCTTAATTATGTGATTAATAGACTTGTATTTGATGATTCTGTGCTCGGTTTAGTGAGACGAAACGTTTGCGATTAGGTCGGTAGCGTTTAGAAGATCATTCGAGCTGAATTGATTGAATTTGAGTTGCTGCTGTTTGCGCGATAAAACTGCTAGAACACGTTCTGATTAATTAAATTCTTCATGATTTGCCTCAAACGTGTTTAATTACTTGTTCGTGTGTGCTAAGTAACTGATTGCGAGTGAATACATGCAATTTCACGTTCTAATTTGGTGTTTTTACTTGAATCTGTGTTAATGTGAGTTCTTCGACGAATTTTTCGCGCTCAAGTTTCGATCGAATTAAATTCTCGATCGAGAACTTTGTGCGAAAATTTTTCTCGGTCAAGACTCTTAAATCAGCACTAAAGTCATCGTCGCTAGAAATGATTTTAGAAGGAAAATTTCTCGAGCATTACTAAGTTAAAATTTTTCGACAAAATCAACTTTGAATTTTTCGCTCCAAAAATTACTGTCGAAAAATTTTCTCGGTCAGACTTCTCAGTTTGACTAAGAGAAAATCTTTTGCGTACGAGAAACCTTTTCAGTCAACGATTTTATTTTGACCTAGCGAGAAACTTATTAAATATACTGTTTCTCCGCGTTCGAAATAATTTCACGACTCAATAATTTTTCTCGACCGAAAGATTTTGAGCAATTTTTCTCGCTCGCAAATATTTTTGCTGCGACACTTTCTCGCACGAGAACAGTAACAGCGACAACTTTTTCGACGAATCAATTTTTGATCAAACTTTAAAGATTGAGTCAAAAATTATTCTCGAAACTGCTCTAGAATCAAACGTTACTAACTAATCTGCTAATTGTGAAGCACATCACATCAGATCAAGATTTCAAAACAACAAACGAATATCCTTCATCAACTCAATTAAAAGAAAATGGATGCATATGCTCTAGGAAATGACAATCGACCTCCCATTCTCAAAAGGGGCGAATATACCGTATGGAGAAGTCGGTTCTTAAACTTCATCGAACTCAAAGATCAGGCTGAAGATCTACTCAAATCATTCCAGAGGAACCAAAAATTTTTTATACATGTCAAGAAGGTGATAGCTCAAACAATCCTCCAATCTAACCCACTAGGCGAGTAAAACTACCGAGTGAGTACGATGCAGCAGAGAAAAGTAGAGCAAGGGCAGATCTCATTGCCAAAAACACACTTATGCAGGGCATCCCGAACGATATATATACACAGATAAATAGCATCCCAACAGCTAAAGGGTGTGGGATGAACTAGAGAGGATGATGCAAAGAACCGAAGTCGGCGCAAAAGCTAAGAAGGCTAACATACTTACAGCGTATGACTCCTTCAAGGCCAAAAGTGAGGAGAGCTTACATGATCTTTATCAGCAGTACCTCACTCTTCTCAATGAAATGAGAAAAATTGATATAAAAAAAGACTAACATGGAGATTCGGTTCCTGTCCGCACTGCCCACCGACTGGAAGAAGATCTCTACCCAACTCCGACAAAATAAGGACTTGGACGAGATGGATATTCATGCTGTTTTTGATAACATCGCACAACACGAAGAAGATATAGGCGAGTTACAAAAGGAGCAAAAGGGTAAACAGGCCGAGGACTTCATAGCCTTAGTTTCGGAGAAGAAAAGTACCCGCTCAAGCAAGGAAAAGCACGTAAAGCTCCCTAGGTCCTAAGAGGATGAAGATGCATCTGATTCGGAACTTCCCTCTGACAAAGAAATACTTCAAGAATAAGTCATAATCCTCTGCCAATAGAATTCGAACCACTAGCTCGAAGAATAAAGAGAAGCCAACTGAGTCCTCAGAAGCCACAACTGCAAAGGACATATTAATTGTGGTAAAACAGGTCACTTTGCCAGGGAGTGCACCCTTCCAAAGAAGAAGGACACTAACTATTACTCCAGGAAGCTTCAATTGATCAGACAAAAGGAAGTTGGAGTAGCCCTAATGGCAGGACCACTGGCTTGAGGACAGCTCAGATTCTGACGCCGACAATCTTGCCCTGATGGCACGCCTTGTTGATGAAAAGGACGATGATACTTCCGCAGAGACAGACGACGAGAATGCATCCACATAATCTCAGGAAGTAGAAACCTCTGACTCTACACATTATGACCTGTTAGCTCAGTTAATTTCTCAATTTGCTAACATGGTAACTTAGCAGAAAAGAGGAATAATAGTAGAGAAAAAACTTCTTAGGTCTAAGGAAACCATAGCCAGTCTCAAAGAATAAGTTATGAGTTCTAGCCTCACCATAGACGAGTTAACGAAGAAACTCCAAACATATGAGACTAAGTATACCTCATTAGATGAGCATAGTTCGATAAAAAAACTAGAAGACATGCTAGACAATAATCACAAATGTCTACTAAGGAACTCAGACGAGAAGGGTCTGATTAAAAGTAGACTTGAATCGGCAACTAAGAAAATCACTAGTCTCGAAGCGGAATTAGCTAAGGCAATTCTAAGATTAGTGAATTAGGAAAGAGCCTAGATACCTGTCAAGCCCAAAAGAGCACCGCTCAAAATAACTATGATGCCTTAGACAATGAACGTAAGAAGCTATATTCAAAAATTAAAAAATTAGAAGATCTTATAATAACAAAGGGACAAACTGAGCAGACTATCTTTCTGAATCAGCCCAAGGATTTAGAATTTTATGACTATAAGTATGGCTTAGGTTTTGAAAACCCACGTCACTTGAAGAAAGTTAATTGCAAATAGCTTTATGATGTCAAGTACATGGGCTTAGGACTAACAAAATTGATGAACTTCATATGCGCCAAAGAAACAGATATCGAAGAGATAGCCAAGAGAAAAGCCAAAACTAGGGCTGAAATTCCCTTTTCTTACACTGAACTGAATCAATGCTACAAAACTAGGGAGCCTCCCAAGGGTTGGAGCCTTGATACAGTCGATTTTCTTGAAGATCATTCTACAAATAAGGAAGCTCAAACTCACCGTTCTGAAAATTCTCTCTACATACCCCCTATGTTAGGGAGATAGAGGGGTTAAGGGTTTCATTAGAAAAAGAAAGAGAGGATTTTGAAGCTGAAAAGAAAAGATTCCTAAACGAGATGGAAAATCTCAAAGCTCCTCCTTCTCACGAACTTCTTCTCACGCAATTCCCTCAAAGGATAAAATCATTTTGAAAAGCGTGAAGAAAGAAAAACTGCCTTCTAAAGGTAAAAAACCAAAAATTAAAAAAAAAATAAAAATACTACTAACCATGTTCTTACTACGTCTACAGGGAGCGTAGTACCTGAGCTAGAGGAGTCGAAGGCAAGAGTGTCTAGTATAGATATTAAGAAGGAGACTCTAGACGTCAACGTATTGAATGTATCTCCTCCTTCTGTAAAAAGACTAAACATTCGTAGAAATAAGAGAGCCATTTCCACTCTCAAAGTAATTGCTTCTATATACTCCTCAGAACCTACCAACTTTTGAAGCACTAATCACGAAATAGGCTCTTCGTCTACAAAACTTAACCACCATTCTAAGACAAGTGCATCTAGGATGAACAATAGGAAACAAGATCCAGCCATCAAGAAGGCTTACAGTGCAATTCATGCTTGTCCACACATAAGGTATCCTGTAAAGATCAAATTCCCCAAGCACCTTAGGAGGCTATCAAATGAAAAGATATTTTCCTCGCTCAAGCCTACTAATGCAGTTCGTGCAGAAATTAATCTTCCCTGCAAAGTTCACCCTAATTGGGTTCCTAAATCTCCGCCCAAGAAAACGAAAGCCAAAAGACCTAAGTTTTCTACAATGGGCAAACCCAAAGCACCTTCTTCGATGCTGACTTAGGTAGCTAAAACCGCAAATAGTGAAAATTTAGGAACTATATCTGAACCTAAATTTAAATCTGCTAATCCGAGAGGACCCATTTATAAGTGGGTACCTAAAGCTCTCCAAAATTGGTTTTGCAGATCCATCATGTGTGGTACCTTGATTCTGGTTGCTCCACACACATGACGGGAAACCAAGAGCTTCTGAGCAACTATCTAGACTGACCAAAAGGAAAAGCCAGATTCGAGAACAATAATTCCACTCCGATTCTCGGCTTCAGAGACATAATTCTTGAAAATCTGACGATTAAGGATGTCTCCTATGTTGAAGGTCTCCATCATAACTTGTTCAACATAGGGCAGTTCTCTGATAAAGGATTCAAGGTGGTCTTCCACGCTGATCGGTGCAGAATATTGGACAGTCAGGACAAAGAACTCCTCCAAGGATTTCCAAAATCAAATCTGTATACGATAAATCTGACGTCCGTGCGGCCTACATGAAAGCTTATGGCATCAACGTATGTCTCATCAACGTATGTCTCATCTCTCAGTTCACAATTCAGAGGAACAGCTTATGGCATCAACGTATGTCTCATCTCAACATGAAAGCTCTTCGACGATTATCAACAAAGAAGTTGGTTCACGGTCTACCAACTGTGAACCAAGTTCGTGGGATCTCCACTCATCGAGGTTGAGTTACCACTGTTTTCGTTATTTGGTGTGTGGATATTTAGTCCCATTCCCCTTACTGCATTTTCTAACTGATCTCTAGCTATGCCTTTTGTCAGCGGATCCGCAATATTTTCCTTTGACTTTACATAGTTGGTGGAAATTATTCCGCTAGAGATAAGCTGTCTTACGGTGTTATGTCTCCGACGAATGTGCCGAGACTTACCGTTATACATACAATTCTGTGCCCTGCCGATAGCTGTCATGCTATCGCAGTGAATCATAATTGGTGGCACAGGCTTGTTCCAACACGGAATATCCTCCAGGAAATTTCGAAGCCATTCTGCTTCTCCGTCGGCTTTATCTAGTGCGATGAACTCCGACTCCATCGTGTATCGAGCTATGCACGTTTGTTTGGAGGACGTACAAGAAACTGCTCCTCCACCGATGGTAAATATATAACCACTCGTGGATTTGGAGTCTTTACTATCAGATATCCAATTCGCATCGCAGTACCCTTCTAGTACCGCGGGATATCTCGAGTATAGTATGCCGTGATTAATAGTGTGCTTCAAATATCTAAGCACTCTTCTTAGTGCTACCCACTGGTTACTACCCGGATTACTCGTAAACCTACTTAGTTTACTAATTGAGTACGCTATGTCAGGTCGAGTGCAGTTAGACAGATACATCAGACTGCCAATCACCCGAGCATATTCGAGTTGCGATACGGGCTCTCCTCTATTTTTGGATAAGTGTACATTAGTGTCCACATGTGTCTTAGCCGGAGGATGATCGAAGGCCTTAAATCTCTTTAACACGCTCTCAACATAGTGAGATTGTGTAATCACAATTCCTTCGGACGTCCAAGAGACATTTACTCCCAAAATGACTTCAGCCAAACCCATATCCTTCATACTGAAATAATTTTTCAGCATATTCTTTGTATTCACGATTATTTTGTGACTGCTTCCCATGATTAACATGTCGTCTACGTAAAGACAGACAATCACAAACTCATCGGGTGTGCCTTTTATATAAACACATTTATCACACTCATTAATCTTAAATCCATTCGACAACATCGTCATGTCGAACTTCTCGTGCCACTGTTTCGGTGCTTGCTTAAGCCTGTAAAGTGACTTCACGAGTCTGCACACTTTATTTTCCTGCCCGGGTACGATAAACCCTTCGGGCTGTCTCATATATATTTCTTCCTCGAGTTCTCCATTTAGGAAGGCCGTTTTGACGTCCATCTGGTGTATCTCGAGGTCATACAGCGCTGCTATAGCGATCAAGACCCGTATGGATGTAATCCTTGTCACGGGTGAGTAGGTATCGAAGAAATCGTACCCTTTCTTTTGGTTAAATCCTTTAGCTACTAAACGCTTTATATTTTTCGATTGATCCATCGGTCTTAAGTTTCCTTTTAAGGACCCTTTGCATGCTAAAGGCTTACACCCCTTTGGGAGGTCTACCAGCTCCCACGTATGGTTTTGCATAATGGACTCAATCTCGCTGTTCACAGCTTCTTTCCAGAACGGAGCTTCTGGACTAGACAATGCCTCTTGCAAAGTCCGTGGTTCATCATCTAACATATATGTTAGGAAGTCAGACCCAAATGATTTGGCCGTTGTCTTACATTTGCTTTGCCGTGGTTCCTCGTTTTCTTGAGGTGAACTCTCCACGGCATCGTAAGTTCGCTTCTTATAGCTTATTTATTTCTTCTCCTTATTTAGGAAAATATTCTCGAAGAATACTGCATTCCTTGATTCAAATATCATCCCTGTATTCATTTCAGGGTTTTCTGATTTGTGCACTAGAAATCTATATGCACTACTGCTATTAGCATATCCGATGGAAATGCAATCAATAGTCTTGGGTCCTATCTTAACCTGTTTAGGTTTAGGTACTTCGACCTTTGCTAGGCACCCGCACACTTTCAGGTAATTGTAGGACGGAGCCCCACCTTTCCAGAGCTTGTATGGAGTCTGTTCTTTCTTTTTGTGTGGCACCATATTCAGAATGCGATTTGCTGAGAGGATTGCTTCCCCCCACAAGTTCTGAGGTTGCCCAGAACTGATCAACATAGCATTCATCATCTCCTTAAGAGACCTATTTTTGCGTTCAACAACGCCGTTTAACTTAGGTGAATAAGGCGCGGTTGTCTGATGAATAATGCCGTGCTCTTGGCAAAATTCTTCGAACGGCGCCACGTATTCTCCTCCTCTATCACTTTGAATTATTTTAATTCTTGAGTTTAGTTGATTTTCAACTTCACTCTTATATCTTTTGAAGGCATCAAGAGCCTCGTCCTTGCCACTTAACAGATATCCGTAGCAAAATCTCGTGCAATCATCGATAAAAGTAATAAAGTACTTTTTCCCACCTCTAGTCTGCACGAACTTCAGATCACATATATCAGTATGGATCAATTCTAGAGGCGCACTACTTCTCTCAACAGAGAAGAACGGTGCCTTGGCCATTTTTGCCTCGATAGAGATTTCACACTTTTGTTGTGTGTCGACTTCCATTTGTGGAAGCAGGTTTAAACTTATTAACTTTTTTATTTTATTTAAACCCACATGTCCTAATCTATGATGCCATAAATTGGAACACTCAACCAAGTAAGATGAATTTTCTTTATTATTATTAGCGAGCTCAATCTCGCGTATTACAGGCATTACACTCATCTTAAAGAGCCCCTTCTCGAGGTAGCCCTTTCCTACGAAATGACCGTTTTTGGTCAGTACATATTTATCCCTTTCAAACACCTGCCTAAATTCGGCTTTGCTCAACAGGGAGCCGGACACCAAGTTCTTGCGGATGTCTGGCACATGCAGCACGTCCACAAGAGTGAGTTCCTTGCCCGAGGTCATCTTCAGCACTACCTTCCCCAATCCGACGATGTCAGAGGTGGCTGCGTTGCCCATAAACAGCTTCCTGCCTGAGATAGGGATGTAGGTCGAAAACATCTCCTTGTCAGAGCAGATGTGGCGAGTCGCTCCAGAGTCGATATACCACGATCTAGGATTGTCTACCACGTTGGCCTCGTATACGACGGCGGCTAGGTCCATCTCTATCAGATCTGTCCCCAGCTTGGCCTCGGTAAGGTGCGCTTGGCTCTTTTTGCTCTTTTTCTTCAGCCGACAGTCCTTAGCCATATGCCCAGGTTTGTCGCAGTTGTAGCAGTTACCCTAATTTTGTTTGGCTTCTGCTGCGTCGTATTAGGCCTCTTGCGCTTTTTGTCGGTGCTAGACTCGGCCAGGTTCGCACGTACCTCGACACTACCCCTTTTGTTCTTGGCCTCGATCCTTCGACTATCTTCTTAGATTCGAAGCCTCACGATCAGGTCCTCAAGCCCCATCTCCTTTCGCTTGTGCTTGAGGTAGTTCTTGAAGTCCTTCCACAGGGGCGGCAACTTCTCTATTATAGCAGCTACATGGAAGGATTCACTGATCTGCATATTCTCCGCGTGTATATCCTGGATTATCTGTTGTAGATCACAGACCTGATCCAACACTGGTTTGGAGCCGGTCATCTTATAGTCCAAAAACCTGCCGACAATGAATTTCTTCAGTCCGACGTCATCGGTTTTATACTTTTTATCCAACGAGTCCCACAACTCTTTAGCAGTTTTAGCGACTGCGTAGACGTTGTATAGGGAGTCGTCTAGGGCGTTCAAAATATAGTTACGACACATGAAATCGTTATGATTCCAAGCGTCCAACGCCGCCTTTTGTTGTTCGTCAATTTCGGGTGCGGCATCGTCAGCGGTGTCGTTGGCATTCACCTGGGGCGGGGGCTCTTTCAGAAAGCGCACCAGGTTCAGGGTCGTGAGATAAAACAACATCTTTTGTTGCCATCTCTTGAAGTCCGCCCCGTCGAATTTCGCCGGCCTTTCGGCGTGGTTGCTACCCGTCAGCGGTACGGTCGTAGGAATATTCACTATTGTCACCATCGATCAGACAGAATAACGTCTTACAATTGTTGGTTCTGGTGTTGGCGTCCGGTCGGTGGCGCTCGTAAAACTCGGACAGAGTTTCGGCTTACTACGTCGAAGTCGAGGCACGTACGTCGTACGCTTTCCGTAAGACGCTATTGCCCCGTATTTCAGTGCCTCGGGTTATCGCAATACGTCCCGAAGATACAACGACTTCAGGAATTTTGAAACGTCGCACACCGTATCGAAATTATCGGGTGAATCTACTAAAGACTCGAGCCTTTCTTGCCTTTTTATTACTAAGGGATGTGCTGTCAACTATTTCTAAAGTGCTGGGAGTGAATTGAATGAATTTCTATTCTGCTAGGAAATCTATTTATAGTGTCTGAAAAGCTGCAGGGGTCAATTCGCGAAAAGTCAGGACTTTTCAGTTGACCTCCATTGACTGGGCCGAATTTGCAAATAGACACTACTTTTGGCCAGGGGTCAATCTGAGAATAGTCACAACTTTCGGACTGATACCCAATACCCCTTCAAACAGCCACATCAGCATGCCCAGTCAGCGCCAGATCAGCGCCACAGTCCACGTGTCAGTGACACGTCATCAATTTTTATTTTATTTTTTCGTTTTTTTTATTTTTTATTTCTTTGGGCTGGCTTTATTAATTAATTTCTCATTCACCCGGTATCGGTTTTGAGCAAATTAATATTCGTTAGATTCATCTCGAAACGTAGATTCGTAATCTTTCAATGGTTTCTCGTTTCGGTGGCCGACGTCTTCTCGATTTAATCAAATCGTTTCAGCTCTTCTCTTAGTGGGCCAATTACCCACACTTTGGGCCCAGGCCCATTGGGCTTAAAACCCCACAATATCGACCTGAGAACTAACAAGAAGAACTTCACCTTAGATAATCTCTCAGCCTCGTAGAGAAGCGGAGCTTCAGCTTGAGCAAGTGTAAAATAATATGAAAATTTTAGGGATGGAAAAGAAAATACCGGTGAAGAGGACGACGAAGAAAAGGAAGAAGATCTTGAGTCCACGATTCGTAAAATTTTCTTTCCCTTCCAAGTCAGAACCAAAATACAAAATCCCTAAGTCCCTTTGATTCCGAATCCACGGTCTCTCGCTCGGTGAAATGATTAAAAGCACCTTGATAGCAGGTTAATTGATATAATTTTGCTTGTGTTGACATGAGTGATATATCCAGTATATATATCCCATGATAAAAATAATTGAGTGCTAGAGTGAACCTCGTGAGAGTTGTCGAAATGGATTGTAATTATCTTTTAGCTTGGGCTTTGGACTAGAATGTAATTAATTAATCTTTAGTGTTTAGGCCTTAATATACCTAGGGTTAAATGTGGTATATAAGGTTTTACCAACACCATTTGAAAGGTAATCAAAGATCAAAAGGCTAACCCTAGTTTTCACACACTACACACACTTGAAGGTGAGAAATTCTCCCTTTTTCATTCCATCAAAGCCTCTTTGATTCCTTGTTTGGTGCAATCGGGACCAACAAGTGGTATCAGAGCAAACGTGGATCGATCTGCATTGATTTGAATCCAATTTCGTTCGATTCCGAGAAAGATCAATGGTGTTTTGGGCAAAAATCACTTTCGGGCATTTTGAACTCGTTTTGGGGTTTTAATGCCTCGTTTTTGTGTTTAAAACCTTCCCCCAGATCGATTCTATGCCTAAAATGTTTTTAGAACACTTTTGGATCAGTTTTAACGAGTTTTGAGCAAGATCGAAGCAAAAACTCTTCAGAAAAGGACATCTCGGCCATTCTCTATTTTTGGTCGATTTGATCTATTTTTTGTTGTTTTTAGCCCACAAATCGGTCGATTATGTGTTTAGGAAGAATTTCTGAAGTTTAGGATCAAGTTTGAGCGATTTTGGTTGAGATTTGAGCAAGAACTGGACGATTTTATGGCGAAACGCATGAAAACAATGGAACAGTGAAAGCTCGTTCTTGATCGCGAAAATTTTTGCTTAATCGTTCAAGTCCGCGAAATTTTCACATCTGCGAAATTTGATTCCGAGAATTTACCTAGAACCGCGAAAAATTTCACTTTCACTGCATTTTTTCGCAACTGCCTATTTTCAAAATCCGAGAAACCTTAGATCTGCGAAATTTGATTCCGAGAATTTTTCTAAAAAACGCGAAATTTGCTCACTCGGAAACCTCTCATCTACGAAATTTGCATAATCTGCATATATCCGAGAAACTTTGTACCCGAGAAAGCTTATTCCGCGAATTTCTCTGAGCCGCGAAATTTTTTAGCCGAGAACTTTTTTTAAAATTTTTATCCGAGAAATTTTTCAAAACCGAGAAAGTTTGCAAATTCGCGAAATTTTTTAAAACCACGACTTTTTAATCCAAGAAATTTCAGCCGAGAAAGTTTATTTCATCCGAGAAAGTTTTTCAAAACCACGATTCTTTCGAATCCGAGAAAAACTTCCTAAAATCACACTTCAACTCTCGATGCGAAATTTCTTGCGTAGGTGTTAAAAATTCAAAATCAAGAATCTTTCTCACATAAGAAATTTTAAAATCCGAGAAATTTTCAACTGAGAATTTTTCTTCCGAGAATTTCTCTTTAAAACTCACAAACACCGAAATTTCTCAACACATAATTTCTCGGATAATTCTTCATATAATCATGTCCCTTCAAACTGCGAATTTTCTTTTCCTGGCGTGTTAAGGTTTTTTGTTTTTCTCGAGTTAAAATTTTCTCGGGTTAAATTTTTCTCAAACTTATTTAAGATTTGGTCCTTACACTTTAGTCCTATCACCCTAGACCACTTTTGACATAAATTTTTTTTTCTCGCCTCAAATCTCGTTTGTAAATTTCTAGAACTTCTCCTATTTTCAAGATATATTTTCCCTTCATACATTATCGACCATCACACACGCTCACTTAGTTCTAAGAAATTCTTTAAACAATTTTTTTCTCAAAACTCTACACGTTAAACTCATATTTCTCATCTCGTTCGTTACTAACTCTCTTATCTATACAAGATCAAAACCACGGACGATTCAACTGCACCAACCATGTCTACCACGAATGACATCTCAACAGTGGGCTCCGACACCAGGCCACCGATGCTGCGACAAGGCGACTACGGCATATGGACAAACCGATTCCTCATGTTCATCAGGAACAAAGGCGCACCACTCTCTCAATACCTTCTGGACTCCATCTTCAATGGTCCAGCACAGTTCTGGACAATCATCCCTGCACAGCCAAACGCAAACCCTCCCATGGATGAACGCCGCACTCCAAGAGGTCCCATCAATGAGGATGAACAGGCTCGCCTACAAGCCAATGAGACTGCCAAAGGATATCTCTTCCAGGCTATGGGAAACGAGGTCTACGCTCACATTGAGTGCTGCACAACTGCTAAGGAAATATGGGATGAACTCGTGGAAATTATGGTAGGCACAACTGAGAGTGCTCAAGGGAGGAAATCAGCATGTCTCTCGCAGTATGAACACTTCCAGGCCTATGAAGGAGAGGAACTGCGTGACACATACCTCCGATACTTGAAGGTCATCAATGAACTCAAGAAACCCAGGATCTCGAGGGACAAATTCGATATCAACAATCGCTTCCTTGGTAGCCTCAAACCACATTGGGGCAATGCAATCGTGATGATGATTCAGAGTAAGGACCTCTCCAACACTTCCATCCATGCTCTCTATGACAGTCTGTCTGCCTATGCCCCTTACGTGCAACCTCAGTCCACCAACAGTCGAGTCGACCCACTGGCCCTCCTCTCGAACAAGACCAATGAACGATCTTCCGCCACAAAGATCAAACAGAACAAAGGGAAGCTACCAGCTGCTATATCTGACTCCTCTTCAGGATCCCAAGTTGATACAGAATCTGATGAAGATGTTCGTGATCTACGCAAACAACTGGCAATGCTCACAAAGATGGTCTCAAAGAAGATCGGGAAAAAATCCTCATCCTCCTCCAATCGCCAAAGAACCTTTAGCGGCACCAAAAAGACCACCCCCACGGAGGAAGCCAAGCCGACAAAGAAAGAGGAGGAATCAGCACCTCAGAAGTCTGTGAAGTGCTTTCGATGTGGAAAGTCAGGCCACTTTGTCAAGGAATGCCACGCACCACGCGTCAAGGACTCTGGCTATTACGACCGTAAGGCCAGATTGACCCGCAAAATGGAAAGTGGGAAAGTTCTTCTCACCGAGAGGTTGAGTGGGTGAACGACACTTCAGAAGACGAGGAGCCTAAGGATGAAGATTGCTGCATGGCAAGGCTGGTCGAACATGACGAGGACGAAGAGATGGTTGACATCGGTGAGAACACAGCTAAGACTCCCACCAACGCCGAGTCTGAGGTACGAATCTCACAACTCGATGATGTGTTTAATCACCGACACACCATTAAGAAACCCACTGTAGACGCTAGGGATTATGATGAACTTAAGCTAAAATTGAAAACAACTATGCCTTACTTAGTTTAAAGGTAGAAGAGCTCGCTTGTGCAAACGAACGTCTTATGGCCTCTGAAGCGTTGGTCAAACGTCTGCAAAGCAAGAACAAACAAAGTGAGACTAAGGTTAAGGAAACTACACTAGCCATCAGTTCATGTGAAACCTCTCGCCTCCTAACGGCCTCCCAATATGAACTGCTTACAAAGGAAAGAGTTAGGCTATACCAAAAGGTGAAAGAACTTGAAGAGCAACTTCACCTTAGAAAAAAGGCCGCACACATCTTATGTCTATTGAACCAACCAGTTGAAACAGAATTCTACGATGCCCGGATGGGAATCGGCCTGACCAGCAACTGCGATCCAACGCCACTAATTGTTAAAAGGTATAACATGTACAGTACATCATTCCTACAAACGAGGAAGGGTACTCCCTCACAGCTCATGCCGTTTGTAAGATCCTCCTCCGTGGTCCTTTCGGAAGAAAAGAGGGAGCAGAACATTCTCTGGGCAGAAATCGCATACGACTGCGCAGAATTGAACACTAGCTACAAGACTAAAAAGCCTTCACTCACTGAGGACATCAAATCTCAGTTCCCAACCGAAGAACAGGAAATTGCTTTTCGAGAAGCACTTTCTCGCATCTATGTCCCAGAGAAACTTCTGATCATAGCAGAACTAGAACGAACCATAGACGTAGAGCGGAAAGCCTTTGCAAAAGTGCGAGAAGATCTACTTAACAAAATCTTTACCCTAGAGCAATTTCACAATACGAACAAACCTTCTACGTCGAGTCAAGTACCCGATTCTCAAACATGTAAATGTAAGAGGACGGCGAAGATGACTCCTGAAGCTGACACATGTTCTAACAGTAACTCGCATGGATACAGGGAATGTGAGTTCGACGTCTCTGGAAGGGAGTTCGTATGAAATAAAGGAGAACCCGCTCATCGATGACAAGAAGAAAAGACCATCCTATATTCGTCTTTCCTCTCTATGTACTGAATCCCAATATCCTAAGGTCATAGACAATCATGTTGCCAAAACTTATCTTCCTTTTACCAAGCTCATGTCTATGTGCTGCTGCAATGGCTTTGTTCTCCCACGCTTTCATGAATATGAAACACATGAACACGCAACACTCCGACCACACAAGCGAACCTCCTCTACGACGCCTTTGAATTCTCCCATCTCGCCTAAACCTAAGATTAAGCGAAAACGTCTCTCGTCGTCAAACGCAAACTCACCTACTGCTCGCAAGCCAAAGGCGACCACAACCGAAGCACGAAAACAACAACCACATTCCCCGCGCCAATTCATGTATAAGGCGCCATACATGCAAGCACAAGTTAGGAAAATATGGGTTAGAAAAACCATAATCCCGCCTCATCAAACAAATGACAAAGGGAAAGCTAAATTAGAACCGACACAATCTGATTTAGAAACCACATTTCCCATTAAGCGCATGAAAATTTTACTTGTATCACAAGAAGGTCCAGTCCGTAAACGCGGACCCAACGTTTACTGATGATTGCAGGTCTGTCATGTGTGGTATCTAGACTCGGGTTGCTCCACACACATGACGGGGAACAAGGAGCTGTTGAGCAACTTCTCCGAGCGCTATCTCGGAAGGGTCTCCTTCGGAAACAGTCAAATGGCGCAAATTCTCGGAACTGGTGATCTCGTCCATGACAAACTGACGATTAAGGGCATCTCTTATGTCGAGGGTTTGAGCTACAATCTCTTCAGCATTGGTCGTTTCTGCGACAAAGGATACAAGGTTATCTTCGAATCTGACATCTGCAGCATTATAGATGCCTCAGGACAACCTCTTCTTTCTGGAACGCGCACTTCTCACCTTTACATACTCAATCTTATGACCTCTCGACCAATATGCCTTCTCTCTCGAGCCGCACCCAAGTTGAACGATCTATGGCACCGGCGTCTTTCACATCTCAATTTCAAGACCATCAACAAACTGCGTCAGAATAAACTCGTCAACGGTCTACCCCAATTGACATATCATAAGGAACACCTCTGCTCTGCCTGTGAATTGGGGAAGATGAAGCGATCGTCTCACATCTCCAAGGAAACACCGTCCTCTAAGCTCATCCTTGAGCTCTTACACATGGATCTATGTGGCCCAATGCCTACGGCTACACTCGGAGGAAGACGGTACATTCTTGTGATTGTCGACGACTTCTCACGCTATACGTGGACGAAACTCATTCTTGGGCGGTAAACTCGTGAGTTGGTCGTCTCGAAAACAAAAATGTGTCTCAACTTCATCGACGGAGGCAGAATATGTCGCCGCCGCTAGTTGTTGTTCACAGCTTTTGTGGATGAGAACCCAACTACGAGATTTTAATTTTCATGTTGATAAAATTCCCATTTATTGTGACTCTAAGAGTGCAATTGCGATGACGAGTTATCCGGTACATCACTCGCGAACGAACACCACTTCATCAAAGAACATGTCGAACAAGGGACGATTGAATTGCACTATGTCACAACCGAAGATCAGCTGGCCGACATTTTCACAAAACCGTTAGATGTCAAACGATTCCAACACCTTGTGACTATGTTGGGCATGTTGAATATTCAGCTGTGATCAATCGACCCTACATGAACTTTGATAAAGTGTACATATGTCCTTTCACTTCATTTCATTCTCTATGTGTCTTCTAAATTATGTCTTTTGAGGGGGAGTTTTCGATTAAGGGGGAGCTTCTGATTTTTGCATTTTTTAAAAAGGGAGTTTTCGATTAAGGGGGAGTCTCTGATTTTGCCTATTAAAAAAAAAATGGGTTGAAATTTTAAAGTTTGGTCAAACTGAGTCAAAATTGGATCGATTAAAATGTTTTGGGTTGAATTTTTAAATTTCTGTTCAAACAAGGTCAAAATTGGACCAATTGAACTTCAATTGGACCCAATTTTGACCAAGTCCGCAAAAATCAGATCTGGATCCAATTTTGACCAAGCCCACGAATTTCGGCCCATTAACTCAAAAATTTCGCATGAACAGTAACAAAATCCCTAAAACCCCAAAACCCTTAACGTTTTTCACAATCTTACAAATACCCGAGAAATTTTCAAAATTTCGCACCACCTTTTTAAAAAATTTCTCAAAACCCTCGCAGTCGTCGTCGTCCTCAAATCTGCATTCAAAATCCGTTTATCTGCATTCTCCGACGTCAAAATCAGCCTTTCGGTATGAATACATCGCAAATAAACTGCTTCTCGTTCAATTTAATCCAGTTTCGGCCCCGTTTAGTTTTTTTTGGTTTAAATTATTTCTTCTTGGCATTAAATCGGACGCATGTTAGCTTTTTGATGTTTAAAACCCCAAATATGCATTGCCCGTCCAATTTCGAGTCGATTGAGTTCAGATTATTGCATTTTGGTTAAGATTTGAGTAGGTCTAAGGCAAAAAATTATTGCATCGTTTCGCACGTTTTCGCACTGTGTTCTTCACCGAGAAAATTCTCAGAAAATGCTTTAAACGTTAGATTTCACTGCTATAGTGAGCTAGGCCCCGCGAAATTTTTTTTTATCCGAGAATTTTCTTGCGCTACAGTGAGTGAGGTCCCGCGAAATTTTATCCGAGAAATCTCTGGCGTTAAAATTTTTCGCTGCTACAGTGACTAAGAACCTGCGAAAACTTTCATCCGAGAATTTACGTGTGTTAAAATTTCGCTGCTACAGCATGTGAAGCCCCGCGAAATTCTCATACACATCACTTCATATTACATATTTTCGCATCTTCACTATTTCGCAACTACAGTGACCCAAAAACTTCAACCCCAGAAATTTTATAACTTAAGCAGATTCTTCAAAGCTCCATCACTCTGCGAAACTTCCATATCACTTGAGAAAATTCAAAACTTGCGAAATTTTTGCTAACTTGAAAACTCTTTCTACCTGCGAAAATTTAATACCGTTTTTAGAACAAAATTTCACCGCGAAAGTTTTGGATTACATGCGAAAAAAAAAAAAATTACACTAAATGCGAAAATTCTCACGACATGTCTATGTGCTATAACTTGCGAAAATTTCCCAATACATGCGAAATCTTACTCAATCTGCGAAAATTTTCTCGGCATGTCTATATATTATAATCTGCGAAACATTACACTACATGCGAAAATTTCCTCTGAATGCGAAATTTCCTTGTTATATGCGAAAATTCATGGATAAACTGAATGCGAAATTTCTTTGATTCATGCGAAAATTCACTCTGAATGCGAAATCACTTCAACGTGCGAAAACTTTCCTTATATGCAAAAATTCATGGATAGACTGAGTGCGAAATTTCCTTGATATATGCGAAAATATCTCTGGACTTGTCTATGTATGATAATTAGCGAATTTTCTCATCTCTTATGAACGCCTTCAATTCAGAAATTTTCTAAGTATTGAAAAATTTCGTATAAAAAAAAATTGTCGATGTTTTCGTTTACAATTTGAGGCTACTTTCATTGTTTCACCCACATTAATCCGTACTAATCATATTACAGTTACTGTCGAGCACAGATATGACCAACAAAGATCAAGGTACACTTGAAGCACTTGAGGCGGCTGCAATCCAAAGGGACATCGCTCGCATCGAGCTCAACACGCTTACCTATGTCCCACCAATCGAGCAGATCTTCCCAACAAGTCAATGGGCGGCCTTGATTGCCAACAATTACATGGTGGACTTGGACAGCTTTCGGTGCGATGCCCCCATCATTATAGAAATCCTCAAAGGGCACCCACTTCGCCACGCCCTCACTCATGGCGAGCCAGAAGCACAAGTGTATCTTCAACGATTCTGGCATACGTTGCAGATAGCTGGACCACTCCACCTTGCTAAAACCTTATCCGCCAAAATCGATCAAGAAACGGTGGTCCTCACTCGCAAGATAGTCCAAGAAGTGCTTCAACTCCCTGTCTACTCACCATACGACCCGCTACCAACCCATGAACAACTCATCGAGGACATAGACAGACTGGGCTATCAACCAGAAAACAAGAAGAAGAAGGGCCCACTTGTCCTCGGTGAAGTCACCACCCGCAATCTACCTCAACCCTGGCGAACGCTGTACCTGCTGGTGAACAAATGCATGTCAGGGAAGCATGCTGGTCAGGACCGCGGAAACTTTCAAATCCTCACCATCCTAACCGGCATCGCCCACAACCGCAAGTACAACTACGCCGACATCATATGGATGGATCTCGTCTCCATGATCCAACGTCGCGACAGGGAAGTCGCCAAGGGAGTCACAAACCGCTTCGTCCCTTACATGCGGTGGCTCCCAGCTCTCATCAAACATTTCCGCTTGCACTCCACCAACATTCGCATCCGCCCGGCAACGGAACACTTCCTAATCCCCACTGTCGAGAAGTTCGCCAAGAAAAACACTCCGGCGAAAGATCGACACGCAATGATAATCCCAGACGACGTTCTTGCCTACGCCGACCCGACCAACCTGCACGTCCGAGAATACCGTGCCTCCACAGCCTCCTTCCGCGAAAGCCCTCATCCACTATCCACTGTCCCTACGCGGCAGATCAACCCCACTGCTCCTAACCCCGGGACTAGCCAAAACCCCACCACCACCTCCAAAAAGTCATCGAGTCGCGCCGCATCCTCTTCCACCCGCGTTCTGAAAAAACGGTCGCATGAGGATGACGTAAGCCGCCCCACGGAGCGTCGATCGAAACAAAAACACGATCGACCTCCTCAGCCACAGATAAGCCGAGCCGAACCCTTAGGTACAGGAGGTGATGTGTTCACCTCCCGAGTAGAAGACGTGGCATCTGGCTCAACCACGCAAACGACGCCACCAACCCACTTATCTTCCTCTCTACAGAAAGATATTTCATTTCACGAGGAGCCACGTATACCATCGACATCCCACTTGGAGATGGTCGATGTTGAAACAAGCAGTCCCTCGCCTCAGACTACATCCTCTTCATGCACATCGAGTATAGTGCCCTCACTACCCATAGTTTCATACGTTTCTAGGACACATACACCTTCTACCGCACTACAGAGTCTTCGTGACTTTGTCAGAACGCTCGGTGATGTCTCTGTGACTGAGAGCGGAAGACCTAGCACGGCCAACATCACAACAACCGTGAGCCTAGGTCATCATTCGATTGAGTCTGTCTCATCAATGATGCCAACGGGAAGTCTTAGTGACCCCGTCTTTTCCAGTCCTGTGCAAACAGGCGGCCGATCGGCTATATTCTCCGATTCGGTGTCAGTTGGATTTCTTCGTGATTCCAACTTGTTAAATTTACCCCAATTCGTCACCGAGACCGCGCTAGAGACACGT
Organism: Craterostigma plantagineum; assembly: GCA_027422505.1. Taxonomy (NCBI): domain Eukaryota; kingdom Viridiplantae; phylum Streptophyta; class Magnoliopsida; order Lamiales; family Linderniaceae; genus Craterostigma; species Craterostigma plantagineum. Next base: position 104,145 of record JAPQWV010001002.1, read on the forward strand.
CTTCAAGAGTTTGCAAAGACTCTTGAGGCGTCAATTCTCGATAAAGTCTACGCGCGTCTCGATGCGTCCACCATCGATAAAGGCAAAGGTGTGGCCCCGGAGACGCCACCACCCATGCAACCTACGGATGCAGACGCTGTTCGCTCCTCCATTTCCGCCAAGGAGCTCTTCTACATCCTCAGAGCCCGATTCGAATCAATGACGGAACTTGACGAAGAGGAACAACAAATGAAGGCCATTATCACTCAACCAATGACTTGCCGTGCTCAAGTCGAGTCTAGCGGGATCAGGCGCGACGATCAAGACGATGATCAAGATCGCCGCGAGGGGGAGAATAGGCATCTAGGCTCACAATCCCAAGGACTAATGCAATCGACGCCGCCCTCCTCCTCTGGACCTGAAACGACACCCGCAACAGAAACCTCACACCTCACTAGCCAAAAGTCATACCTTATTTACCCTGAGCCACTAGCCAAATCACCCTCACCACCACCCATTACCGTCTCCGAAACTCTAATCGTCACATCGACGTTAGAGACCACCTCCACACAGTCTCCACCCACCATCTCGGAACCTCTAACTGTCACATCGACGTTAGAGGCCACCACCACATCTACACCACCCATTACCCAAATCATCCTCGCCAAAACCATCACCTCAACCGAACCACCAGAATCTCCACCACAACCATCCCCACAATCCACAAACTCCTCCGACGCAACACCCTCGCCACCACATAGCCATACCCCTCTCAATATCGATTCCAACCTGGCTTCTGAGGACGTCTACTGCGCACAGAACGAGATCGAGGCCTACATCTTTAACGATGAATGGCTGTACACACCCGCCGATGCAGTAGCAGCCAGGAAGTTGGTGGAAAATGCTCGATGTCTGCTAATGGAAGCCTCGCTTACGCTGATTAACACCGCAGACGACGAGAACGGAGAGGAATACGACGCTGAACCTGCCGAGCTCGAGAACATCCTACAATTCCAAGCGCAGCAAACTGACGCTCCCGCTGCTCAAACGGATGTGCCCACGGTGGATATACCGGAAGCACCGTGGGAAAACAAAAAGATCACCGCGCCATTTCAAGAAGAGATCAGGAAGAGGATCTGGCGGCACAAGGAGCAGATCATCACGACCTTCGACGAATATGAGCTGATGAACATCCAAAATTGGAGCGAGGAAATGAAGAAGCTCTATCGATGGAGCCTTCTTTGTCACAAGTGCACAAAGAGGACGCTATCCGATGAGGAAAACATCGCTCTGGAAATGAACCGGGCCCCCATCTGCAAAGTCACTGACCTCCGCCAAGAGTCGAAAGGACCTGTCCACTATCCAGTGTACACAATAATGAGGCAGGATGAGAGCTACAGTGAAGTCAGTGAGGCGGACTTCAAGTTTCTGCGCCTGGGTGACCTGTACAACATGCTGGAATCTGTGAAGCAGTTCAGACTCGTCCTCAGAAGTTCTGGACATCTCGTACGAGCTGAACCGGTCACCATGGGATATGTGGCTCTCAAGCGCCACATGCTCCGACAGGTCAGATTCTTCGCCACCCATGATCTGCAGATGGCGGTGGAGCACAACCTGAAGAAGGTGAATCTGACTCGCCCATCTTTCAAGAACGCTGACGACTACCGAGAAGGCGATGTGATCGACGGAGACGATCCGGCGGTCGCCTACTCGAACTACAAGGGAAAGATGAGGCTGCTGCGCTGCTCCGAAGTGGCAAAGTTCTCGGATGGGACGCTCACCATCATCCAAGACAAACTCATGAGGATTTGCCGCATCCTTTCGGAAGAAGATCCACTCTGCCGATCCAAGTTCGCGAAGCTCATTGACGCGATAGCTGATCGAATGGTCCTTCGAAGGAATCTCCGCGCCTTCGAGTTCAAGCTAGGACTTCGCGAAACACTAACACGCTAATCCACCATCACAACGCCCAAGATCCAAGACTCCCAACAATTGACACAAAGGGGGAGGTTGTTAGGATATTTAGTGATTGTTTCAATAGTTTATGTCTTGGGATTAATATTGTAATTATCTTTTGGGCTTTGGACTAGAATGTAATTAGTTAATCTTAAGTGTTTAGGCCTTAATATACCTAGGGTTAATGTGGTATATAAGGTTTTACCAACACCATTTGAAAGGTAATCAAAGATCAAAAGGCTAACCCTAGTTTTCACACATTACACACACTTGAAGGTGAGAAATTCTCCCTTTTTCATTCCATCAAAGCCTCTTTGATTCCTTGTTGGTGCAATCGGGACCAACAGTACCACTTAGAGAAAAAAACGTTAGACATAATGGACTTAATCAACAATTATTTTAGGCATTTTTTTTTAAATAGTTGGTCTGTGATTAGCTCCATTCCTTGTAGTGTCGACGTCTCACTCCTTAATTTTGTTTGAAGGAATCTGAAACGCTTAGAGGAAAACGTCAAGAATATTTGGACCAAATGCACTATTTTTATATTGGCTCCCCCTCAAATAATGCGCAAGAATTGACTAAACATGCAAGCATATGAAATCAATTCAAGTCACGAGCATATAACACACAAATTTACCCAGTAAACACATATACATGGTCCACAAAAACATGTACTTAAGATATTGTGTGAGGGTAAGAGCAATAAAATTTTATCGCATTTAAACAATTCAGTACCAATGCAATCTAAAATTACATTTAGAATGTGCGATAACAAAATAAATTCGCATTTATTCAATTCAACGCATATGAAACATAATATTTCATGTCAGAATGTGCGCAATTTTTCCTTTCACGATTTTTTATTTTTATTTTTCAGAAATTAAAAAAAATATTATTTTTCTACATGTATATGTAGATAAATTTTTTTTTGTATATTACTATTATTATAGTATGGGGTCAGATTATTTTGCTTCGATCAATCGTCACACCTAGAATTTTACGAGACATTTGAAAGAAGAAAATGCCGTCAAGTCATGTCGTCAAACTAAAGTCCTAAGTTCATAGACTGGTCCATTTCGACAACTCTCACTAGGTTCGCTCTTGCACTCAATTATTTCTAACTTGGGATTTTTATATTTATATCACTCAAGTCAACACAAGCAATTTTAAGTCAATTTATCTGTGATCGACGCATTTTTGAATCATTTCACCTAAGCGAGAGACCGTCGATTGGAATCAAAGTGTTGTAAGCGTTATAGTTTGGCTAGGACTTAAAAAGGAAGGAATTTAGAGGAAAGTGAGCTTATCTCTTCGTCATCTTCCATTTCTACGTCCGTCTCCCTTTTTTTTTCGGCGTATTTCTTCTTTTCAATCTTTTCTCCCTCTTTTTCTTGTAAGAACTATCCCTTTTTATGCTATGCTCAAGCTGAAGCTCCGCTTCTCCACGAGGCTACAGGAGATTATTGTAGGCGAAGTTCTTCTTATTGGTTCTCGGGCCAATACCGTGCTCCTCTTCTCTTAATCCCTAGAGAGGTTTCAGAGATTATCTTTTTGGAAAAGTTCACGGTTATGGAATTCGTACCCAAGGCTGCGCTCCTCTTTTCGTTTCCCGATATAAGACCGGATTATCGTTGGAGAAGTTCACTTCGTGGTGCTCCTCTTCCAGCCGTTCTGACGAGCATACGAGATTATCGTTGGAGAAGTTCACAGCAGGATCCATGCCACCTTCTAAGAGATAGCCGGAAGGCAGGTTCCTTTGGTCTGATTTTTGCGCGTTGAGCAATACCTTCTTTTGTCATCATCCTCCTTATTTTGTCGCCCTCCTTTTCTCGTTTGAACAACCATCCGAAGAGTATAGAATACGGTTGAAGGCTGGGAATGGGATTCAAAGGAAGAAAAGGACATCGGAGAAGGCTCAAAGTGGATGACTAAGGGGTAATGAGAGAAAGAAAAAAAAATTTATAAGGCCGAGTGAGGAATAACCTAAGCGCCCTTATCATTTTCCTAACGATTCAAGGCAAGGTAAGTATGAAGCCAAGTATCACTAGTTAAGACAAGTAATTGATGTGTGACTCACTCGAGAAATAGATCCAAAGAAAGAAAAAAAAACAAGGCTTGAATCCTCACATATGTATAGTGGCTTTGTGTCTAGTGTAGCAACCTAATGACCTTTAGACACAAGAATACGACTTAGACTGACAAAATTAAGCAATTAAATCGATCGCATGTCGGGGTAAAATTCTAAGTGACTTTAGATCAAAGCAACCTAAAGGATTTCATCATCCCCTTTTTTTTATAAAAGATTTTTATTTATCTCACGCAAGATAAAGCATATAAGCAAAGAAAACACATAGCAAAGAACATTTAGTATCACAGAAGATCAGGTAAAGCACATATTACGGAAGATTCAAGATGCCTAATTTTCGACAAGGAAGAAATCGTTTTTCATCCAATGCCTTGGTGAAACGAATTTCAAACTTATCGGCTATACTGGCGCAGATTATGTAGGTTGTCGAATGGACAGGAAAAGTACCTCGGTGGCGCTCAATTTCTAAGTGAAAAGCTAGTTTGCTGGTCATCCAAAAAGCAAAATTGCGTCTCAACTTCGACGGCTGAAGCTGAATACGTCGCAGCCGCCAGCTGTTGCTCCCAGATGCTATGGATGCGGACTCAGCTTCGCGACTATGGGTACAATTTAAAAATATACCAATATATAGTGATAGTCAAAGTGCCATTGCGATTACGTTCAATCCTGTTCACCATTCATGCACGAAACACATAGACATTAGATATCACTTTGTCAAAGATCACGTAGAAAAAGGCACCATTGACATGTACCTTGTGAACACGGAATATCAACTAGCCGACATTTTCACCAAGGCATTGGATGAAAAACGATTCCAATTCCTTGTCGGAAAATTAGGCATGTTGAATCTCCCGTGATATGTGCATTACCTGATCTTCTGTGCTATCACATGCTCTATTCTATGTGTTTTCCATGCTCACTTGTCTTATCTTGCGTGATAAAAACAATTATACATATATCTATAATAGAGGGGAATGACGAAATCCTTTAGGATGCTTCGGTCTAAGTCACATAGTTTTTGCCGACGTACGACTGATTCAATTGCTTAATTTTGTCAGTCTAAGTCACATTCTTGTGTCTCAAGGTCTTAAGTTTGCTCCACTAGACACGAAATCACCTTTCACATGTGAGGACTCTAGCCCTTCAATTTTTCTCTCCTTGGATCTATCTCTCGAGTCAAGTCACACGTCAATTAAATGTCTTTTCTAGTGATACTCGGCTTCACACTCGCCATCTTTAGATCGTCAGGAAAATGATTTGGGGCATTTAGGCAATTCCTTACTCGGCGTTTTACAATCCTTTTCCATATCATAGCCCTTAGTCATCCACTTTGGACCTTCTTCGACTTCCTTTTCTTCATTTGAAACCCATTTCAACCTTCAACCGATTCTATTTTTGTCAAATGGTTGTTCAAACAAGAAAAGTAGGGGGAGAGAAGTAAAAGAAAACGAGAAGATGACTAAAGAAGGCAATGCTCAACGCCCAACAACAGACCAAAAGAACCTTCTTTTCAAACTACCAAAAGAAGGCATGGATCCTGCTGTGAACTTCTCCGTCGGTAATCTCGTACGCTCGTCAGAATGGCTGGAAAGAGGAGCACCTCAAAGTAAACTTCTCCAACGATAATCCGGTCTTATATGGGAAACGAGAAGAGGAGCAGAACCTTGGGTACGAATTTCATAACCGTGAACTTTTCCAAATTGATAATCTCTGAATCCTCTCTAGGGATTAAGTGAAGAGGAGCACGGTATCGGTCTAAGAACCAGCAGGAAAAACTTCGCCTACGATAATCTCCTAGAGCCTCGTGGAGAAGCAGGGCTTCAGCTTGAGCATAGAAGGGATAATATAAGGGATGGGATTGAAGAGATGAAAATTTTTTCGGAAGAAAAGAAGGAGACGGACGTAGAAATGGAAGACGATAAACATAAGCTCACCTTTTCCTATAAATTTCCTTCCTCCCTAAGTCCTAGCCAAATTAAACACTTAAAAGTCCCTTTGATTCCAAACGACATTTTCTAGCTTAGGTGAAATGATTAATTATGCCTTGATCATAGGAAAATTGACTTAAAATTGCTTGTGCTGACTTGAGCGATATATATAATCCCCGAGTCAAAAATAATAAGAGCGCTAGAGTGAACTTAGTGAGAGTTGTCGAAATGGATCACTCTATGATCTTAGGACTTAAGTTTGATGACTAGACTTGACAGCAGTGTGTCTTTCAAGTGTCATACGAAAACTTAGGCGTGACGATCGATTGAAGCAAAATAATCTCACCCCATACTATTCATAATATTAATATACATATTAAAATTATACATACATATATATATACACGATATTTAAATAAAATATATATATATATTTCGCACATTTTGAATGCATATTGAACTTGCATTGGTACTGAATTGATTAAAATGCGAATATATGTTTTGATCATACCCTCGTGCAAATCTTTATTACATGATTAGGGAACATGTAACTAAGACTAGAGTGATTAATTGCGTGTTATAGTGATTGTTAGATCTTACCATATCATTATGGGGATATGCTTTGCAAACTGATGTTTATGTTTTGAACATAACCCCTTCTAAGTCTGTTAACAGGGTACCTTACGAAATTTGGAATGGTAAGAAGCCTAGCTTGAATCACTTAAGGGTTTTGGGGTTGCCCCGCCGATGTGAAAAACTAGTAGCAGACAAACTCGAATGTAGGTCCATGAAAGGACGTTTCGCCGTAGCAGCATGGGATATTATTTTTAATGATGATCGGAGGATCGTCGTAGCAATTCATGTTCACTTTCTCGAGGAACAGTTCCTTCGAGAAGGTGGAGCTGGCAGAAAAGTTACTCTTGGAGAGTTAGATGAAACGTATCCAGAGACATCAGTGCCCGAGGGCACATATGAGCAGTATGAGGCGCGCCCAGAATTGCGGAGGTCGGGTAGAGTACCTGGCATACCTGAGAGATACGGTACGGTACACATCAAGCACGGGGGTGTTGCAACGGAGGGGATCATTGACGACGACCCCACTACCTTTGAACAGGCAATGATGGATGTCGACTCTAAGAAATGGGTAGAAGCGATGAAAGCAGAGATGGACTCGATGCACACTAACCAAGTCTGGACTCTAGTAGACCTGCCCCAAGGTTTTAGACCTATTGGGTGTAAATAGATTTACAAGAGAAAGATTGGATCTGACGGACATGTGAAACCTACAAAGCTACGCTAGTAGCGAAAATAAAAAAAAGGGTATTGATTATCAGGAAAGTTTTCACTTGTTGCAATTATTACGTCTATCCACATTCTGCTTGCCATAGCAGCATACTATGATTATGAGATCTGGCGGATGGATGTAAAAACCGCTTTCCTAGATGGATTCCTCGATGAGGAAATTGAGCAGCCCAAGGATTTTACATCGCAAGCAGATGCTCATAAAGTGTGCAAGCTTAATAGGTCTATAACGTAATAAAGCGTCTAGAAGCTAGAATCTTTGATTTGATGAAGTAGTTAGGAACTATGGATTAGTTAAAATGAAGATGAGTCTTGCGTTTATAAGAAGGTCAGTGGGAGTAAGATATCGTTCCTCGTATTGTACATGGATGACATCCTTTCGATAGGAAACGATATCAGGATGCTCTCGGAGGTAAAAGTTTGGCTTTCGCCCGAGTTCTCCATTAAAGACCTGGGAGAAGCAACCTATATTCTTGGAATTCGACTTTTTAGAGAAGATACTGAAACGGTTTCGAATGGCCAAATCTAAAAAAGGGTTCTTGCCAATGTGACATGAGATTCATCTCTCGAAATCCATGTGTCCTCAAAGTGAGGAGCAAGGAAGGAAATGAGTGAAATACCTTATGCATCAGCAATAGGTAGCCTAATGTATGCGATGCTATGTACACGCCCTGACATTGCATATGCTTTGAGCATAGTAAGTCGATACCAGTCTAATCCTGGTAAGGAACATCGGAATGCAGTAAAGAATATCTTCAAGTACCCTAGACAGACTAAAGATACGGTACTGATTTATGTAAACATAGAATTAGAGGTGGACGGTTATACTGATTCGGATTTCCAGTCCGACGTGGATGACCAAAAATGCACTTCTGGTTTCGTCTATACACTCAACGGTGGAGCAGTGTCTACGAAAGGTTCTAAGCATAGCACTACTGCTGATTCCACCACTGAGGCGGAGTATATTGCGGCCTCTGAGGCAGCAAAGGAAGGTGTTTGGATGAGAAAGTTCTTAGAAGAACTCCAAGTTGTTCCAGGCATAGTGGACTGCCCGCTACTATTGTGGTGCGACAACAGTAGGGCAATAGCACAAGCTAAGGAACCTAAGTTTCACTCAAAGTCCAAACATATAAAAAGAAAATATCACGTGCTGCGTGGGTTCGTGGAGAATGGCTACATAACTGTGCAGAAAATAGCTACCGCGGATCTAATACCCTTAAAATCTAATTACGTGATTTACAATATAATTGCTGGTGGAAAATATGTAATTAGAGACCTTAAGGAATTAACTAAATAAAGAGACTAGGATTTGGGAAAAATATTATTTATAACACATAATTAGTCTGAGCTCGATGTGTAATACGAGGTTTTCCTGCTCTCATTGCCTTAAGAGACTTATGTGTCAATATAGTTACATGCTACGTGAGTTATGGTTTTCTATATGTGTTATGAATTATGACTTATGAGATGAGTTCAAGACTTAGAAAATTTGGATGACATTTATATATGTGTTGTGGGAGCTTTAGGAAAGAATCGATTAAGGTAGATTAATATAGGATGAGTATCGATCGATTCCAATGCATACAGTTGTTAAACTCGCCAAATATATGAGGGTAGGAATCGGGCAATTTCACAAACCTAAGGAAACCAAGTTTTGATCGATTCCAGATTTGTGAGTGTTAGAAGTCGCCGAACCTATAAGGTAGAGGAATCACACGATTGTGCTCAGTAGAATGTTAAGTCTCGAATTACTAATTTAAATAGAATCAGCCGATACAATCCATTGATACACACATACATATGTACCTAACTTTCGCCGTGTTTATCTCCATGACCAAGAAATCGGGTGATTGTCATGTACAATGTGATGAATCATGTTGAGCATGAATCGGCCGATTCCCCTAGTCTTAGAAGTATTTCGATTGATTTTCATGCACCTAGGAGTAGGAATCGCCGAGAAAATTAGAATTGATCGGGCAATTATTGTGTATTCTATAATGAACAATATTGGAACCAAAATCGACCGATTCAATGTTAGAATTCGAGCAACCATGGGAATAAAGTAAGACCAATCACAATCCAAGTCAACTTCCGATGGACTGAGAATTATAAAACGATTTCTTAGCATGGGAGGTAAAATTCTAGCTTAGTCACGTAGTGCTCACATCAACTCCATACCCCTTAGTCTATGTCTAATACTTATCAAGTAAATAAATGAAATTATAAATAAAATTCATATAAGGATTCAAGCAAGAGAAAACCTTCATAAAAACCCAAAACCAACTAGAAGAAAGAAAAAAGGGGCCGAGAGGAACTCCAATTGAAGAAACCCTAAGCAACTCTAAATCTCAAGTGCGGTATGTAGAAATATTTCTCATGACCATTGTAAACCTATGTTGTTTAAATACTTTAACTTAAGAAGTAAATGAAAGTTAGGAATCATGGTGTAAGTAAGAGGGTAAAACACCAAGTTTGAAGAATAGATTCACGTTTGGGTGTTCTCAGACTTAGTTATGTTTTGGGTAATAAAGGCACGTTTTAAAATTCATAACCTTGATATAAAAGATCCTTGGGTAGAATCGATGAAGTTAGAGTGGAAGGAAAGCCTAAGAATTTTAAGTTCTGGGTAAGATTGCAGTAGGAATTACGTACATCTATGAATGTTTGAAGCTTTCGATCGATAAGTGGGAATTTACTTGAAGGTTTCAGACGATTCTGAATTGGATAATACAAGCTTTCGATCGAAACCTAGGTTAATTTTGTAAGGGATATAGCGATTTGTAGAGAAGGTGAAAAATTCAGCGAAAGTAGGTCTTGATGTATGCCAAGTCGGGCGACTTGAAAATGTATATTATTTCATGACAATCAATCAAAAGTAGTCTCTAATAGTACATGAAGAATCGGGCGAATGTGGACGTTCCAAGGTGACAAATCGGGCGATTCTTTGTAAAGTATAAAACGCGGCGAAACTAGGCTCTCAAACTAGGTGAACCGGGCGACTTGAGCTGTGATCAAGCCATAACATATGAACAAATGGGGCGATAGGGGATTTGAAGTGGTACTTTTGTCGTGCATGGAGTCGGGCAATTCATGGATGAAACAACAACAGTTTCGATCGAAACATATGATCTACTCCACAACGAATCGGCCGGTTCTATGATGAAGTTGCATTCGATCAAAACTGGAAACCTCATGTACTTTCGCCGAGTTGCATGCGATACATGACCAATCATGAATCGAACGATTGGGAACTAGCATAGGCAATTAGGCGAATGATGAACAAAACGACGAATGTGGACTTCAACATATAACCAATCGATCGATGATAAATGATCGGGCAAAACTAGGGTATGAACATGACAAATCGATCGATTGAAACTTATACCAAGACATGAGACAATTGGGCGATTTAAGGGTACAATTATGAAGGCCGAGTATAACCAAGAATCGGGCAACTCTAAGCTTAACAAATCAAGTGACTAAATGTGAAAGTAACATTTAGGTAATACCGAGTTCGGGCATGATGAATCGAGCATACAAATAATAAACAATGAATCGTGTTATATGCTAAGATCGAGCATTAACTTATTTGAGATTAGGATCAAATGACTTAGGGTTTTAGCAACTTAGTATAGTCAAGACAGTTTAGTTCGACCTAGCCATTTAATATAGATATGATACTAATACCATGATGTTTATCTAATGGTCGAACAATAGGAAATTTTCAAGGCAGTAAGTGTACTTAAGCTTGGACGATAGGTAACTGGGGATTTCATCTACAACACATGAATTATGTGCCTGCATAAATTACGTGATTATCTGCCTCTATGATATTATGTGATTTATTACATGACGGGAACTCCATGTTTTGTATAAAATGACATGACAAGTATTTCTGCATTATTAACGTAAGCATCTTCATGTGCATACACGAGTCACACGAGGTTACAAGAGACGAACACGAGTGATACATGGTCTCATGTGTGCGATATATAGTTGCCATTGGCATCTGATGTCGACTCGTTGTTGAGTCACGGTTCTTCTATGTTACCATGGTGAACTATATATCACCAACCTCGAGACAAGACATGTGCACGACAAGACATGTAGCGGCAGGTGCGACCTGATGGTATAAGCTGCACCGAGGGTATCTCGGGTGTTGGTAACCCAGAGTAGGCTACCAGCGTGGAAGCGCCCGCGTGTCAGGCCGCATTGGGATGGAAAGGCACCTTAGGATTTAACGCAATTTGTGTAATAGGGTTAGCCTCTCAATGGGACCGCATTGAGATTGAAAGGCACTTTAGCCTCTCAATGAGACCACATTAGGATGGAAAGGCACCATAGGAATAAAAACAATTGCGTATAGTTAGCCTCTCAGTGTGTGTACTGTCACATATGTATATCCCTAGTGGATTTGAGCTCCATGAATGGTGCATAGTAAGATGGAGCCGAGGGCCCAAATTCATGACAAGACAAGACAAGACACGATAAGAAATACGTGAGGACTAGAAAGCATTGGCGCGGAGCACTTGCTAATTACGACACGCGCACAGCATGCATAAGTTCCCAGTTACTGAGCTTTATGCTCATCCCATGTTTTATGTGTTGTAGGTTGACAAACGTATTTTCTTACGTTATATTGAAGTCGTTTGCATGATAAAGTGAAGTCGTTTTGATTATTTCTGCACTATAATTTGGTTTCACTACAAAAACAAACGTTTTTACGGCAGTTTTGCGACAGTTGGTATGTCTCAATGATCACGGGGTAAACGATATCTGTAATACCCGAGCCCCGTAAGTAAGCCGGCCAATAAATAAGCATACATATTATATGATCTACGTGACTGCATGAGACATGTTTTGTAAATTTTATGTGCCTAACTGATTTCATGCTATACGTTAACATGACATATACGAATGGGAAGATAAATTTTGAATTTAGGTAGTTATTAATTAAGGATTTCTTGCACATGGCATGCTAACCTAGAATATTTTAAACCTAGGGTTTTGTAAGCTCAAACCCTTAGTCATAGAGTAAACCATTTTAATAGTAGAATAGGTACACTAACTTAGGTATAGAAAGGTTTTTGAAAACTAAGATTTAAAATAATTATAGTTTATTACTTTAACAGTTAGAAAAGGATTTACTTACGAAATCTAGTTATTCCGATAATTTAGTGTAAGGAATTAGGATATAATATTTGCAGATGAATTGATGACTTAACAAAAGAAGAAACACTCGAAAGCATAGAATATCGAATCACTCAAGTCAAAATTACGAAACACAACAACTTTAAATGTCGAGACTTCAGAAGCCGAGATACTTAGGAGTTCGAAGTATTAAAGCTCACAACAGGTAAAACTAGAGATCATGACATATTAAGAAGAATTCGAAATAAGAGATAAATCTAGATATCGAAATTCTTCAACAGAACTCGAGATCTTCAACAGAACTCGAGATCTTACTTAAGAATCTCGACATCTTTGTATACATTATGTTAAGTCCTAAAACTATAATTTCGAAGTCCCTTGTTCAATTAATTCGAAATCATTGTGCATTATATAAATATCGAACGTATGTGAATATATATTGAGATTTTATGGTCCATATTAAGATATATCATGAAGGATAATAGCGAAATTTTTGGGTAATGTCGAAGTTAATATCGAGATCCATGTTGAGATTTATCATGAAAATGTCGAGATCATTTCATGCCTCATCTCGAGATTTATTTGTAAATACATATCGAGATCTTTAGTTATAATATTGACATATATAAGTCTCGAGGTCTATTTTAGAGCAACATGTCGAAATTCAGTCAATGTCGAGATCTTTATGTAGTTTAAATATCGAGCTTTGTATATAATGTCGAAGTTCAAATTAAATTGCAGCTCGAGATTCTATAAATTTAAAAATGATACTTTTCAATTTAAGACAAGTTCGAAACATCAAAACTCATAAAAGTCGAAACTAGGGTTTTCTAAACTAAGTCAATTTCGTGAAATTAAAATTTGATTAACAAACCCTAATTTTATATGTTTCAATATTTAGGGTTCGAAGGTTAGCAATTTACAATACGATAAGCTAATAGCTAAGGATACCAGGTAAGTGGGAATTTCAACTCAACACATAAATGTTTGTACTAACATGAATTACGTGGCTATCTGCTTATATGAGATTATGTGAATTATTTGCTATCTGCTTATGATGATATAGCATGCATTTTAGTGATGTTTACATGAGCATGAACACATGCATACAGGGCATGCACGAGAATTGTGAGATGAGAGTATGCATGGTATAATGTCGCTTGAAAGCGATGTATATTTGCCGATATAGGCATCTGATGTCGACTCACAGTTGAGTCTGGACTGCTTCTATGACACGATGACGACCCGGTACGTCGTCGGATATATTTTTATTATTTGGGCAGAATGCCCTGAATTGCGGTAGGTGCGACCTGGAGGAGGCGATTCGAGGGTGGCAGCGACACCGAGGGTATCTCTGGTGTTGGCGACCCCGAAGTGGGCTACCAGCGTGAGCGTCTGCGGAACAGCAAGTACCCATTGGGCCGAACGGCGGGCCGTCATGCATCCCAGTGCGAATGGCCGAAATGCGTGCCTGGTATCTTATGGTTCGTCACCCTTTGCGGATTGCTGGACCAATTGTCCTTATGGATTTGAGCTCTGAAAATGGTGCATAGTAAGTCAGTCGAGGGCCCTGAGAGATATGAGATTTAGTTTGATCCTATTAGGATCTGAATGCATTGGCGCGGATGCCTTTGCAAATGAGACACGTGCACAGCAGCATCATTCCTACTTACTGAGCTTTATAGCTCATCCCATATTTATGTGTTGTAGGTACGCGCGACCACGGTACGTGATCGCTTACGACGGCAAGGCTATCTTTTGAAGCTTCCAGTGACTTTTGAGGGTGGTGTGTACATGAATGCGACCCGTGGAGCGAAAGTTAGGATTCCTTTTGTTGCAATTAGGAACATCCTATGTAATTAGGTTGGAAGCAATATTTGACTTGTACAGAACGAGTTCCTTTATATAAAAGAAAAAAAATTACCCACGTTTTCGCGTATTAATTATTTTATATTGACATTAGCACGTAAGTTAGCGTTAGAATTGGTAAGTAGATGGCGGGGCGCCACAGGTGGTATCAGAGCTTCGGCTGAAGTTTGTGTAGACTGTTCATGTACACACACTCGAAAGTACGGAAGCGGCCTTGCTAGTAAGTTTCTATTACTGTGAATTCTTGTTTGTGTTGCATAATTTATTGGTCGTAGGGACTATCAGGGTAAATAAGAATGGGTAGAACAAGAGGTGATAGCAGTGGGAGTTCCAATCGGGGCAAGGAACCCGAGATACCAACTGATAATCGTGACACGGCAATTATCCAGCTTACCGAATTAGTACGTCAACAGTCCGCCCAGATTCAAGAATTAATTCAGCAGCGGAACACTGGCGGACAGCAAAGCAGTGGGCTTTCTCAAGCCAAAAGAATAGAGATAGTAGGAGAAAGATTTCGGAAGTTAAATCCTCCAACTTTCGAAGATGCGATTGACCCAACTTCGGCTGAAGACTGGCTAAGGACCTTGGAGAGCATGTTCCAATATAGCAGAATTCCCGAAGAAGAAAAGGTTTTATGCGCTGCCTTCCTACCATGAGTTGGGATCGTTTCAAAGAATCTTAGCCATTGGAGACCCTCCTACCATGAGTTGGGATCGTTTCAAAGAACTATTCAGGAGTAAGTACTTCACCGCTCCATTACGGGCCCAACGAATGATCGAGTTCATTAACTTACGCCAGGGCCCGATGACAGTGGCAGAGTATATCCGGAAATTCGAACAATTGTCCAGGTTTGCAGCTCATATGGTGAGCACGGATGCATTAAAAGTTGAACACTTTCTGGAAGGCCTGAAACCGGAACTCTACCGAGACGTAAATATGGCCGGGCTTCAAGGAGCTACGTATGCTCAAGTTGCTGAACGCGCTTTAGTGGCTGAGCAAGCAGAAATCAGAATCATCCGAGCCCAAGAAGCAAAACGGAAGTTCGTGCAAGGGCCACAGTGGAGTGGAGGAAGCCAAAAGAAGCAATTTGTCTCAAAGGGCTCAAGGCCTAATTTTCAAAACAAACCCGGACTGCCTCCGCAGTTTAACCCGAATCAGGGGAGACCCCCAATGGCCCCAATCTGTCCGAAGTGCACCCGACACGGGCATTTGCTTCTCAGAAAATGCTAGCTGCTTTAGGTGTGGCAAATCGGGCCGTTTTGCAAGAGCATGCCCTGGAAAAGCATATGGGAGTCAAACGACTGTACAGGCCAGACAACCAATGGTACCTGCCAGAGTTTACACGATAACATCAGAAGAGGCGGAGACAGACCCATCGGTAGTAGCATGTATCCTATCTATCCATCATATCCCGACATGCATATTAATAGATTCAGGAGCCACGCATTCATTTGCATCATCTAAGTACGTGGTGAGACTCGGGATTATGCCTCAACAATCCGATTGTGAATATAATGTAACAATTCCGCATGAGGTTTCAACCCAAACTAGATTAGTCTTACGAGATTGCCCAGTGCTAGTTAACGATAGAAAACTACCCGTAGACCTTATAGTTATAACTGTGAACGATTATGAAATGATCCTAGGAATGGACTGGCTGTCTAAGTATGGGGCTGTGATAGATTGTAATCATAAGATAGTCATGTTCAAAACAGAGGGAAATGAACCGTTCATTTTTACGGGAACTAGCAAGAGCAAAATTTCCAAAATCTTCGCGATGAAGGCACAACGCCTGATCAGGGCAGGATGTGAAGCATACCTCATATTTGCAATGACCTCAAAAGAACAACGTTCACCCCCAAAGTTAGATGAAGTCCAGTACAAGAATTTCCTGATGTGTTCCCCGAAGATTTACCAGGACTCCCTCCTGATCGTGAAATCCAGTTCACAATTGATCTAATACCCGGAGCTGCACCTATTTCAAAAGCTCCATATCGTTTAGCTCCAACAGAAATGATAGAACTGAAACAATTGGATGAGTTGCTACAAAAGGGATTCATTCAGCAAGCTTTTCACCTTGGGGAGCACTGGTTCTATTTGTCAAGAAGAAAGATGGATCAATGCGGCTATGCATCGATTACAGAGTTAAATAAAATCACTATCAAGAAAAAATATCCCCTTCCGAGGATTGACGACCTGTTCGATCAACTACAAGGAGCCACGGTGTTCTCAAAAATAGATTTGCGATCGGGATATCATCAGCTGAAGATTCGCGAAGAAGATATTTCGAAGACGGCTTTAGTACTCGATACGGGCACTACGAGTTCTTAGTCATGCCTTTCGGGCTGACTAACGCGCCGGCAGTATTCATGGACCTAATGAACCGCATATTCAAGCCATTCCTAGACAAGTTTGTCATCGTATTCATCGATGACATCCTTATTTATTCAAAGACGAGGGAGGAGCATGAGCAACATTTGAAGATCATCCTGGAGATGCTGCGCAAGAAGCAATTGTACGCTAAATTCAAGAAATGTGAGTTTTGGCTGAATCAAGTCGCGTTTCTAGGACATATCATTTCAGGAGCAGGAATTTCAGTAGACCCGAGCAAGATAGAAGCTATCAACAATTGGCCCCAACCGACGAATGTAACTGAAGTACGAATCTTTCTTGGACTGGCGGGATACTACACAAAATTTATTAAAGACTTCTCGAAGATCCCATCAACGTTGACGAAGCTGACTAGGAATAATACTCCATTCTATTGGAGTGATGAGTGCGAGCGAATGCAAAATGGAAAGGGATGCGTTCTGATGCAAAATGGAAAGGTTATTGCGTATACAGTGATGCATCGAAAAGGATACTCCGGACGATACCCACAGGAACAGGAGGATTTTCCGTATACAGTGATGCATCGAAGAGTGGGTTGGGATGCGTTCTAATGCAAAATGGAAAGGTTATTGCGTACGCCTCGCGACAGCTAAAGGATTACAGAAGAACTATCCAACACACGACCTGGAACTCGCTGCAGTTGTTTTTGCTTTGAAGATCTGGAGACATTATCTGTACGGCGAGCGCTGTGAAATTTTCACAGACCACAAGAGCTTAAAATACTTCTTCACTCAGAAGGAGTTGAATATGAGACAGCGTCGGCGGCTAGAACTTGTTAAAGACTATGACTGTGTAATCAGTTACCACCCAGGAAAAGCAAATGTAGTGGCGGATGCTTTAAGTCGAAAAGCCGTGAGTGTGGAGTTGCAACGATTCCAAGTGGAAATAGTACCAATGGGCGAGGTTGAAGCGCGGTTATCAGCATTGACTCTTCAACCCACACTATTAGAATGAATTCGAAAGGCGCAAGGAGAAGACGAAACTTACTTGAAAACCAAAGGCGCACAAACGGAGCAAACGGCGTCCGATTTTAGAGTGTAAGAAGATGGAAGCTTATATTATAGAGGTCGTTTATACGTTCCCGATGATGTGGAGCTTCGAAGGATTATCATGACAGAAGCGCATAGTACAGCTTATTCAATCCATCCGGGAGCGACAAAGATGTACGGAGACTTACGAATTAATTATTGGTGGCCAGGGATGAAAAGACAAATTGCGAGGTTCGTAAGTCAGTGTCTGACTTGCCAACAGATAAAAGCGGAGCACCAGCGACCGGCAGGAACATTACAATCTTTGCTAGTACCCGAATGGAAATGGGACCATATCACAATGGACTTTGTCGTTGGCTTACCGAAAACAGTAAAGGGCCACGACGCGATATGGGTCATAGTTGATCGACTAACCAAGTCCGCCCACTTTCTGCCAATCAGTTCAACGTTTTCACTAGAACGTTATGCTGAATTATACATTCAAGAGATAGTACGACTTCACTTTCCAGTATCGATCATTTCTTATAGGGATCGAGATTCGTATCTAAATTTTGGATGAGCCTGCAGAAAGCAATGGGTACCAAATTATCATTCAGTACTGCCTATCATCCCCAGACCGACGGGCAGTCGGAACGAACTATCCAAACTTTGGAAGATATGCTGAGGGCTTGCGTACTTGATTTTAAAGGAAATTGGAGTTAGTACATACCACTGATAGAATTCTCGTACAATAATAGTTACCACGTAACAATCGGAATGGCACCATACGAAGCGATGTACGGGCGTAAGTGTAGATCTCCAATCCATTGGGATGAGGTTGGAGAACGAGCGATATTAGGACCCGATCTAATTCAAGAAATGACAGAAGTCATTGCACAAATACGGGAAATGATGAAAGCAGCCCAGAGCAGACATAAAAACTACGCAGACCAAAAGCGTAGGCCATTAGAATTCAAGGTCGATGATTGGGTGTTTTTGAAAATTTCACCGATGAAAGGCGTGAAATGATTCGGGAAGAAGGGTAAGTTAAGCCCAAGATACATCGGACCGTTCAAGATACTGAAGAAGGTTGGCGAAGTTGCCTATCAGTTGGAATTACCAGCTTCATTGGCACAGGTCCACGATGTATTCCATATATCAACATTACGAAAATACGTCGTCGACCCAAGTCACGTATCGAATAGTGAGATCTTTCACCAACAACTCAAGCCGGACTTGAGTTACGAGGAAAAGCCAGTAAAAATCCTGATGTACGACATAAAACGATTGCGGAATAAAGAGATTCCTTTAGTAAAGGTATTATGGCAGAATCAGTCCACAGAGGAAGCCACATGGGAACGAGAGGATGACATGAGGAATCGATACCCTAAACTATTTCTCCCTACCTGATTTCGGGTGCGAAATCTCTTTTAAGGGGGCGGAGGATGTAATACCCGAGTCCCGTAAGTAAGCCGGCCAATAAATATGCATACATATATATGATCTACGTGACTGCATGAGACACATATTGTAACTTTTATATGCCTAACTGATTTCATGCTATACGTTAACATGACATATACGAATGGGAAGATAAATTTTGAATTAGGTAGTTATTAAGTTAAGGGTTTCTAGCACATGGCATGCTAACCTAGAAGATTTTAAACCTAGGGTTTTGTAAGGCTCAAACCCTTAGTCATAGAGTAAACGATTTTAATAGTAGAATAGGTACACTAACTTAGGTATAGAAAGGTTTTTGAAAACTAAGATTTAAAATAATTATAGTTTATTACTTTAACATTTAGAAAAGGATTATAAGACTAAACTTGTTACTTTCGAAATTTAGTTATTCCGATAATTTAGTGTAAGGAATTAGGATATAATATTTGCAGATGAATTGATGACTTAACAAAAGAAGAAACACTCGAAAGCATAGAATATCGAATCACCCAAGTCAAAATTACGATACTCAAGAACTTTAAATGTCGAGACTTTAGAAGCCGAGATACTTAGGAGTTCGAAGTATTAAAGCTCACACAGGTAAAACTCGAGATCATGACATATTAAGAAGAATTCGAAATAAGAGATAGATAACTTAGCTAAGAAGGAAAATTAAAATAATAACAGCATAACGATAAGGATGGAATAGATTTTGATGTCATTTGCTAATTCACACACGTTAACTTAAGGAATAAAGGACGAAAACCCTAACACATTAAAACAAACTCTCGAGAACTAAGAAGCAAAAGAGAAACGAGGAACATATTGTCAAAGCTAGGAGTGGTATGACTCTATCACAACTCATATTTAAATGCATGTTCTATTAAGCATGTAAAGACCTTTACTAATATAGCAGTTTACATAGTTCTAGGTTTAAAGTAGAATTCTAGTTATTTTTTTAGGGTTTTGATAAGTTTATACAACCTTCAAACTGTTCTTGAAAAGTAGGGAAGTTCAATCGAAAGCTATCTGATCTTATAAGTGTTAAGAATAAAGACATGATTTCCAGATCATGAATCTCGAAGTGCTAGTGATTTCGAGATTAAGGCTAAGAATAAAAGGAATACGGAACAAAACTTGAGATGTATTTTGATGTTCGAAACTTTGTGATTAAGTTTTGAAATTCATGTAATATCTCGATATCAACCTCGACATCCATTTAGTATTGAGATCGAAATTCTTCAACAGAACTCGAGATCTTACTTAAGAATCTCGACATCTTTGTATACATTATGTTAAGTCCTAAAACTATAATTTCGAAGTCCCTTGTTTAATTAATTCGAAATCATTGTGCATTATAAATATCGAACGTATGTGAAATTGAGATTTTGGTCCATATTAAGATATATCATGAAGGATAATATCGAAATTTTTGGGTAATGTCGAAGTTAATATCGAGATCCATGTTGAGATTTATCATGAAAATGTCGAGATCATTTCATGCCTCATCTCGAGATTTATTTGTAAATACATGTCGAGATCTTTAGTTATAATATTGACATATATAAGTCTCGAGGTGTATGTTAGAGCAACATGTCGAAATTCAGTCAATGTCGAGATCTTTATGTAGTTTAAATATCGAGCTTTGTATTTAATGTCGAGATTCAAATTAAATTGCAGCTCGAGATTCTATAAATTTCAAATGATACTTTTCAGTTTAAGACACGTTCGAAACATCAAAACTCATAAAAGTCGAAACTAGGATTTTCTAAACTAAGCCAATTTCGTGAAATTAAAATTTGATTAACAAACCCTAATTTTATATGTTTCAATATTTAGGGTTCGAAGGTTAGCAATTTACAGTACGATAAGCTAATAGCTAAGGATACCAGTTGGAAATTTCGAAGCCATTCTGCTTCTCCGTCGGCTTTATCTAGTGCGATGAACTCCGACTCCATCGTGTATCGAGCTATGCACGTTTGTTTGGAGGACGTACAAGAAACTGCTCCTCCACCGATGGTAAATATATAACCACTCGTGGATTTGGAGTCTTTACTATCAGATATCCAATTCGCATCGCAGTACCCTTCTAGTACCGCGGGATATCTCGAGTATAGTATGCCGTGATTAATAGTGTGCTTCAAATATCTAAGCACTCTTCTTAGTGCTACCCACTGGTTACTACCCGGATTACTCGTAAACCTACTTAGTTTACTAATTGAGTACGCTATGTCAGGTCGAGTGCAGTTAGACAGATACATCAGACTGCCAATCACCCGAGCATATTCGAGTTGCGATACGGGCTCTCCTCTATTTTGGATAAGTGTACATTAGTGTCCACATGTGTCTTAGCCGGAGATGATCGAAGGCCTTAAATCTCTTTAACACGCTCTCAACATAGTGAGATTGTGTAATCACAATTCCTTCGGACGTCCAAGAGACATTTACTCCCAAAATGACTTCATCCAAACCCATATCCTTCATACTGAAATAATTTTTCAGCATATTCTTTGTATTCACGATTATTTTGTGACTGCTTCCCATGATTAACATGTCGTCTACGTAAAGACAGACAATCACAAACTCATCGGGTGTGCCTTTTATATAAACACATTTATCACACTCATTAATCTTAAATCCATTCGACAACATCGTCATGTCGAACTTCTCGTGCCACTGTTTCGGTGCTTGCTTAAGCCTGTAAAGTGACTTCACGAGTCTGCACACTTTATTTTCCTGCCCGGGTACGATAAACCCTTCGGGCTGTCTCATATATATTTCTTCCTCGAGTTCTCCATTTAGGAAGGACGTTTTGACGTCCATCTGGTGTATCTCGAGGTCATACAGCGCTGCTATAGCGATCAAGACCCGTATGGATGTAATCCTTGTCACGGGTGAGTAGGTATCGAAGAAATCGTACCCTTTCTTTTGGTTAAATCCTTTAGCTACTAAACGCTTTATATTTTTCGATTGATCCATCGGTCTTAAGTTTCCTTTTAAGGACCCTTTGCATGCTAAAGGCTTACACCCCTTTGGGAGGTCTACCAGCTCCCACGTATGGTTTTGCATAATGGACTCAATCTCGCTGTTCACAGCTTCTTTCCAGAACGGAGCTTCTGGACTAGACAATGCCTCTTGCAAAGTCCGTGGTTCATCATCTAACATATATGTTAGGAAGTCAGACCCAAATGATTTGGCCGTTGTCTTACATTTGCTTTGCCGTGGTTCCTCGTTTTCTTGAGGTGAACTCTCCACGGCATCGTAAGTTCGCTTCTTATAGCTTATTTATTTCTTCTCCTTATTTAGGAAAATATTCTCGAAGAATACTGCATTCCTTGATTCAAATATCATCCCTGTATTCATTTCAGGGTTTCTGATTTGTGCACTAGAAATCTATATGCACTACTGCTATTAGCATATCCGATGGAAATGCAATCAATAGTCTTGGGTCCTATCTTAACCTGTTTAGGTTTAGGTACTTCGACCTTTGCTAGGCACCCGCACACTTTCAGGTAATTGTAGGACGGAGCCCCACCTTTCCAGAGCTTGTATGGAGTCTGTTCTTTCTTTTTGTGTGGCACCATATTCAGAATGCGATTTGCTGAGAGGATTGCTTCCCCCCACAAGTTCTGAGGTTGCCCAGAACTGATC
This sequence comes from Craterostigma plantagineum, assembly GCA_027422505.1. Lineage (NCBI taxonomy): Eukaryota > Viridiplantae > Streptophyta > Magnoliopsida > Lamiales > Linderniaceae > Craterostigma > Craterostigma plantagineum. The sequence continues at coordinate 126,866 of JAPQWV010001002.1, forward strand.
AACATAGCATTCATCATCTCCTTAAGAGACCTATTTTTGCGTTCAACAACGCCGTTTAACTTAGGTGAATAAGGCGCGGTTGTCTGATGAATAATGCCGTGCTCTTGGCAAAATTCTTCGAACGGCGCCACGTATTCTCCTCCTCTATCACTTTGAATTATTTTAATTCTTGAGTTTAGTTGATTTTCAACTTCACTCTTATATCTTTTGAAGGCATCAAGAGCCTCGTCCTTGCCACTTAACAGATATCCGTAGCAAAATCTCGTGCAATCATCGATAAAAGTAATAAAGTACTTTTTCCCACCTCTAGTCTGCACGAACTTCAGATCACATATATCAGTATGGATCAATTCTAGAGGCGCACTACTTCTCTCAACAGAGAAGAACGGTGCCTTGGCCATTTTTGCCTCGATAGAGATTTCACACTTTTGTTGTGTGTCGACTTCCATTTGTGGAAGCAGGTTTAAACTTATTAACTTTTTTATTTTATTTAAACCCACATGTCCTAATCTATGATGCCATAAATTGGAACACTCAACCAAGTAAGATGAATTTTCTTTATTATTATTAGCGAGCTCAATCTCGCGTATTACAGGCATTACACTCATCTTAAAGAGCCCTTCTCGAGGTAGCCCTTTCCTACGAAATGACCGTTTTTGGTCAGTACATATTTATCCCTTTCAAACACCTGCCTAAATTCGGCTTTGCTCAACAGGGAGCCGGACACCAAGTTCTTGCGCATGTCTGGCACATGCAGCACGTCCACAAGAGTGAGTTCCTTGCCCGAGGTCATCTTCAGCACTACCTTCCCCAATCCGACGATGTCAGAGGTGGCTGCGTTGCCCATAAACAGCTTCCTGCCTGAGATAGGGATGTAGGTCGAAAACATCTCCTTGTCAGAGCAGATGTGGCGAGTCGCTCCAGAGTCGATATACCACGATCTAGGATTGTCTACCACGTTGGCCTCGTATACGACGGCGGCTAGGTCCATCTCTATCAGATCTGTCCCCAGCTTGGCCTCGGTAAGGTGCGCTTGGCTCTTTTTGCTCTTTTCTTCAGCCGACAGTCCTTAGCCATATGCCCAGGTTTGTCGCAGTTGTAGCAGTTACCCATAATTTTGTTTGGCTTCTGCTGCGTCGTATTAGGCCTCTTGCGCTTTTTGTCGGTGCTAGACTCGGCCAGGTTCGCACGTACCTCGACACTACCCCTTTTGTTCTTGGCCTCGATCCTTCGACTATCTTCTTAGATTCGAAGCCTCACGATCAGGTCCTCAAGCCCCATCTCCTTTCGCTTGTGCTTGAGGTAGTTCTTGAAGTCCTTCCACAGGGGCGGCAACTTCTCTATTATAGCAGCTACATGGAAGGATTCACTGATCTGCATATTCTCCGCGTGTATATCCTGGATTATCTGTTGTAGATCACAGACCTGATCCAACACTGGTTTGGAGTCATCTTATAGTCCAAAAACCTGCCGACAATGAATTTCTTCAGTCCGACGTCATCGGTTTTATACTTTTTATCCAACGAGTCCCACAACTCTTTAGCAGTTTTAGCGACTGCGTAGACGTTGTATAGGGAGTCGTCTAGGGCGTTCAAAATATAGTTACGACACATGAAATCGTTATGATTCCAAGCGTCCAACGCCGCCTTTTGTTGTTCGTCAATTTCGGGTGCGGCATCGTCAGCGGTGTCGTTGGCATTCATCTGGGGCGGGAGCTCTTTCAGAAAGCGCACCAGGTTCAGGGTCGTGAGATAAAACAACATCTTTTGTTGCCATCTCTTGAAGTCCGCCCCGTCGAATTTCGCCGGCCTTTCGGCGTGGTTGCTACCCGTCAGCGGTACGGTCGTAGGAATATTCACTATTGTCACCATCGATCAGACAGAATAACGTCTTACAATTGTTGGTTCTGGTGTTGGCGTCCGGTCGGTGGCGCTCGTAAAACTCGGACAGAGTTTCGGCTTACTACGTCGAAGTCGAGGCACGTACGTCGTACGCTTTCCGTAAGACGCTATTGCCCCGTATTTCAGTGCCTCGGGTTATCGCAATACGTCCCGAAGATACAACGACTTCAGGAATTTTGAAACGTCGCACACCGTATCGAAATTATCGGGTGAATCTACTAAAGACTCGAGCCTTTCTTGCCTTTTTATTACTAAGGGATGTGCTGTCAACTATTTCTAAAGTGCTGGGAGTGAATTGAATGAATTTCTATTCTGCTAGGAAATCTATTTATAGTGTCTGAAAAGCTGCAGGGGTCAATTCGCGAAAAGTCAGGACTTTTCAGTTGACCTCCATTGACTGGGCCGAATTTGCAAATAGACACTACTTTTGGCCAGGGGTCAATCTGAGAATAGTCACAACTTTCGGACTGATACCCAATACCCCTTCAAACAGCCACATCAGCATGCCCAGTCAGCGCCAGATCAGCGCCACAGTCCACGTGTCAGTGACACGTCATCAATTTTTATTTTATTTTTTCGTTTTTTTTATTTTTTATTTCTTTGGGCTGGCTTTATTAATTAATTTCTCATTCACCCGGTATCGGTTTTGAGCAAATTAATATTCGTTAGATTCATCTCGAAACGTAGATTCGTAATCTTTCAATGGTTTCTCGTTTCGGTGGCCGACGTCTTCTCGATTTAATCAAATCGTTTCAGCTCTTCTCTTAGTGGGCCAATTACCCACACTTTGGGCCCAAGGCCCATTGGGCTTAAAACCCCACAATATCGACCTGAGAACTAACAAGAAGAACTTCACCTTAGATAATCTCTCAGCCTCGTAGAGAAGCGGAGCTTCAGCTTGAGCAAGTGTAAAATAATATGAAAATTTTAGGGATGGAAAAGAAAATACCGGTGAAGAGGACGACGAAGAAAGGAAGAAGATCTTGAGTCCACGATTCGTAAAATTTTCTTTCCCTTCCAAGTCAGAACCAAAATACAAAATCCCTAAGTCCCTTTGATTCCGAATCCACGGTCTCTCGCTCGGTGAAATGATTAAAAGCACCTTGATAGCAGGTTAATTGATATAATTTTGCTTGTGTTGACATGAGTGATATATCCAGTATATATATCCCATGATAAAAATAATTGAGTGCTAGAGTGAACCTCGTGAGAGTTGTCGAAATGGATTGTAATTATCTTTTTAGCTTGGGCTTTGGACTAGAATGTAATTAATTAATCTTTAGTGTTTAGGCCTTAATATACCTAGGGTTAAATGTGGTATATAAGGTTTTACCAACACCATTTGAAAGGTAATCAAAGATCAAAAGGCTAACCCTAGTTTTCACACACTACACACACTTGAAGGTGAGAAATTCTCCCTTTTCATTCCATCAAAGCCTCTTTGATTCCTTGTTTGGTGCAATCGGGACCAACAAGTGGTATCAGAGCAAACGTGGATCGATCTGCATTGATTTGAATCCAATTTCGTTCGATTCCGAGAAAGATCAATGGTGTTTTGGGCAAAAATCACTTTCGGGCATTTTGAACTCGTTTTGGGGTTTTAATGCCTCGTTTTTGTGTTTAAAACCTTCCCCCAGATCGATTCTATGCCTAAAATGTTTTTAGAACACTTTTGGATCAGTTTTAACGAGTTTTGAGCAAGATCGAAGCAAAAACTCTTCAGAAAAGGACATCTCGGCCATTCTCTATTTTTGGTCGATTTGATCTATTTTTGTTGTTTTTAGCCCACAAATCGGTCGATTATGTGTTTAGGAAGAATTTCTGAAGTTTAGGATCAAGTTTGAGCGATTTTGGTTGAGATTTGAGCAAGAACTGGACGATTTTATGGCGAAACGCATGAAAACAATGGAACAGTGAAAGCTCGTTCTTGATCGCGAAAATTTTTGCTTAATCGTTCAAGTCCGCGAAATTTTCACATCTGCGAAATTTGATTCCGAGAATTTACCTAGAACCGCGAAAAATTTCACTTTCACTGCATTTTTTCGCAACTGCCTATTTTCAAAATCCGAGAAACCTTACATCTGCGAAATTTGATTCCGAGAATTTTTCTAAAAAACGCGAAATTTGCTCACTCGGAAACCTTTCATCTACGAAATTTGCATAATCTGCATATATCCGAGAAACTTTGTACCCGAGAAAGCTTATTCCGCGAATTTCTCTGAGCCGCGAAATTTTTTAGCCGAGAACTTTTTTAAAATTTTATCCGAGAAATTTTTCAAAACCGAGAAAGTTTGCAAATTCGCGAAATTTTTTAAACCACGACTTTTTAATCCAAGAAATTTCAGCCGAGAAAGTTTATTTCATCCGAGAAAGTTTTTCAAAACCACGATTCTTTCGAATCCGAGAAAAACTTCCTAAAATCACACTTCAACTCTCGATGCGAAATTTCTTGCGTAGGTGTTAAAAATTCAAAATCAAGAATCTTTCTCACATAAGAAATTTTAAAATCCGAGAAATTTCAACTGAGAATTTTTCTTCCGAGAATTTCTCTTTAAAACTCACAAACACCGAAATTTCTCAACACATAATTTCTCGGATAATTCTTCATATAATCATGTCCCTTCAAACTGCGAATTTTCTTGTCCTGGCGTGTTAAGGTTTTTTGTTTTTCTAGAGTTAAAATTTTCTCGGGTTAAATTTTTCTCAAACTTATTTAAGATTTGGTCCTTACACTTTAGTCCTATCACCCTAGACCACTTTTGACATAAATTTTTTTTTTCTCGCCTCAAATCTCGTTTGTAAATTTCTAGAACTTCTCCTATTTTCAAGATATATTTTCCCTTCATACATTATCGACCATCACACACGCTCACTTAGTTCTAAGAAATTCTTTAAACAATTTTTTTCTCAAAACTCTACACGTTAAACTCATATTTCTCATCTCGTTCGTTACTAACTCTCTTATCTATACAAGATCAAAACCACGGACGATTCAACTGCACCAACCATGTCTACCACGAATGACATCTCAACAGTGGGCTCCGACACCAGGCCACCGATGCTGCGACAAGGCGACTACGGCATATGGACAAACCGATTCCTCATGTTCATCAGGAACAAAGGCGCACCACTCTCTCAATACCTTCTGGACTCCATCTTCAATGGTCCAGCACAGTTCTGGACAATCATCCCTGCACAGCCAAACTCAAACCCTCCCATGGATGAACGCCGCACTCCAAGAGGTCCCATCAATGAGGATGAACAGGCTCGCCTACAAGCCGATGAGACTGCCAAAGGATATCTCTTCCAGGCTATGGGAAACGAGGTCTACGCTCACATTGAGTGCTGCACAACTGCTAAGGAAATATGGGATGAACTCGTGGAAATTATGGTAGGCACAACTGAGAGTGCTCAAGGGAGGAAATCAGCATGTCTCTCGCAGTATGAACACTTCCAGGCCTATGAAGGAGAGGAACTGCGTGACACATACCTCCGATACTTGAAGGTCATCAATGAACTCAAGAAACCCAGGATCTCGAGGGACAAATTCGATATCAACAATCGCTTCCTTGGTAGCCTCAAACCACATTGGGGCAATGCAATCGTGATGATGATTCAGAGTAAGGACCTCTCCAACACTTCCATCCATGCTCTCTATGACAGTCTGTCTGCCTATGCCCCTTACGTGCAACCTCAGTCCACCAACAGTCGAGTCGATCCACTGGCCCTCCTCTCGAACAAGACCAATGAACGATCTTCCGCCACAAAGATCAAACAGAACAAAGGGAAGCTACCAGCTGCTATATCTGACTCCTCTTCAGGATCCCAAGTTGATACAGAATCTGATGAAGATGTTCGTGATCTACGCAAACAACTGGCAATGCTCACAAAGATGGTCTCAAAGAAGATCGGGAAAAAATCCTCATCCTCCTCCAATCGCCAAAGAACCTTTAGCGGCACCAAAAAGACCACCCCCACGGAGGAAGCCAAGCCGACAAAGAAAGAGGAGGAATCAGCACCTCAGAAGTCTGTGAAGTGCTTTCGATGTGGAAAGTCAGGCCACTTTGTCAAGGAATGCCACGCACCACGCGTCAAGGACTCTGGCTATTACGACCGTAAGGCCAGATTGACCCGCAAAATGGAAAGTGGGAAAGTTCTTCTCACCGAGAGGTTGAGTGGGTGAACGACACTTCAGAAGACGAGGAGCCTAAGGATGAAGATTGCTGCATGGCAAGGCTGGTCGAACATGACGAGGACGAAGAGATGGTTGACATCGGTGAGAACACAGCTAAGACTCCCACCAACGCCGAGTCTGAGGTACGAATCTCACAACTCGATGATGTGTTTAATCACCGACACACCATTAAGAAACCCACTGTAGACGCTAGGGATTATGATGAACTTAAGCTAAAATTGAAAACAACTATGCCTTACTTAGTTTAAAGGTAGAAGAGCTCGCTTGTGCAAACGAACGTCTTATGGCCTCTGAAGCGTTGGTCAAACGTCTGCAAAGCAAGAACAAACAAAGTGAGACTAAGGTTAAGGAAACTACACTAGCCATCAGTTCATGTGAAACCTCTCGCCTCCTAACGGCCTCCCAATATGAACTGCTTACAAAGGAAAGAGTTAGGCTATACCAAAAGGTGAAAGAACTTGAAGAGCAACTTCACCTTAGAAAAAAGGCCGCACACATCTTATGTCTATTGAACCAACCAGTTGAAACAGAATTCTACGATGCCCGGATGGGAATCGGCCTGACCAGCAACTGCGATCCAACGCCACTAATTGTTAAAAGGTATAACATGTACAGTACATCATTCCTACAAACGAGGAAGGGTACTCCCTCACAGCTCATGCCGTTTGTAAGATCCTCCTCCGTGGTCCTTTCGGAAGAAAAGAGGGAGCAGAACATTCTCTGGGCAGAAATCGCATACGACTGCGCAGAATTGAACACTAGCTACAAGACTAAAAAGCCTTCACTCACTGAGGACATCAAATCTCAGTTCCCAACCGAAGAACAGGAAATTGCTTTTCGAGAAGCACTTTCTCGCATCTATGTCCCAGAGAAACTTCTGATCATAGCAGAACTAGAACGAACCATAGACGTAGAGCGGAAAGCCTTTGCAAAAGTGCGAGAAGATCTACTTAACAAAATCTTTACCCTAGAGCAATTTCACAATACGAACAAACCTTCTACGTCGAGTCAAGTACCCGATTCTCAAACATGTAAATGTAAGAGGACGGCGAAGATGACTCCTGAAGCTGACACATGTTCTAACAGTAACTCGCATGGATACAGGGAATGTGAGTTCGACGTCTCTGGAAGGGAGTTCGTATGAAATAAAGGAGAACCCGCTCATCGATGACAAGAAGAAAAGACCATCCTATATTCGTCTTTCCTCTCTATGTACTGAATCCCAATATCCTAAGGTCATAGACAATCATGTTGCCAAAACTTATCTTCCTTTTACCAAGCTCATGTCTATGTGCTGCTGCAATGGCTTTGTTCTCCCACGCTTTCATGAATATGAAACACATGAACACGCAACACTCCGACCACACAAGCGAACCTCCTCTACGACGCCTTTGAATTCTCCCATCTCGCCTAAACCTAAGATTAAGCGAAAACGTCTCTCGTCGTCAAACGCAAACTCACCTACTGCTCGCAAGCCAAAGGCGACCACAACCGAAGCACGAAAACAACAACCACATTCCCCGCGCCAATTCATGTATAAGGCGCCATACATGCAAGCACAAGTTAGGAAAATATGGGTTAGAAAAACCATAATCCCGCCTCATCAAACAAATGACAAAGGGAAAGCTAAATTAGAACCGACACAATCTGATTTAGAAACCACATTTCCCATTAAGCGCATGAAAATTTTACTTGTATCACAAGAAGGTCCAGTCCGTAAACGCGGACCCAACGTTTACTGATGATTGCAGGTCTGTCATGTGTGGTATCTAGACTCGGGTTGCTCCACACACATGACGGGGAACAAGGAGCTGTTGAGCAACTTCTCCGAGCGCTATCTCGGAAGGGTCTCCTTCGGAAACAGTCAAATGGCGCAAATTCTCGGAACTGGTGATCTCGTCCATGACAAACTGACGATTAAGGGCATCTCTTATGTCGAGGGTTTGAGCTACAATCTCTTCAGCATTGGTCGTTTCTGCGACAAAGGATACAAGGTTATCTTCGAATCTGACATCTGCAGCATTATAGATGCCTCAGGACAACCTCTTCTTTCTGGAACGCGCACTTCTCACCTTTACATACTCAATCTTATGACCTCTCGACCAATATGCCTTCTCTCTCGAGCCGCACCCAAGTTGAACGATCTATGGCACCGGCGTCTTTCACATCTCAATTTCAAGACCATCAACAAACTGCGTCAGAATAAACTCGTCAACGGTCTACCCCAATTGACATATCATAAGGAACACCTCTGCTCTGCCTGTGAATTGGGGAAGATGAAGCGATCGTCTCACATCTCCAAGGAAACACCGTCCTCTAAGCTCATCCTTGAGCTCTTACACATGGATCTATGTGGCCCAATGCCTACGGCTACACTCGGAGGAAGACGGTACATTCTTGTGATTGTCGACGACTTCTCACGCTATACGTGGACGAAACTCATTCTTGGGCGGTAAACTCGTGAGTTGGTCGTCTCGAAAACAAAAATGTGTCTCAACTTCATCGACGGAGGCAGAATATGTCGCCGCCGCTAGTTGTTGTTCACAGCTTTTGTGGATGAGAACCCAACTACGAGATTTTAATTTTCATGTTGATAAAATTCCCATTTATTGTGACTCTAAGAGTGCAATTGCGATGACGAGTTATCCGGTACATCACTCGCGAACGAACACCACTTCATCAAAGAACATGTCGAACAAGGGACGATTGAATTGCACTATGTCACAACCGAAGATCAGCTGGCCGACATTTTCACAAAACCGTTAGATGTCAAACGATTCCAACACCTTGTGACTATGTTGGGCATGTTGAATATTCAGCTGTGATCAATCGACCCTACATGAACTTTGATAAAGTGTACATATGTCCTTTCACTTCATTTCATTCTCTATGTGTCTTCTAAATTATGTCTTTTGAGGGGGAGTTTTCGATTAAGGGGGAGCTTCTGATTTTTGCATTTTTTAAAAAGGGAGTTTTCGATTAAGGGGAGTCTCTGATTTTGCCTATTTAAAAAAAAAATGGGTTGAAATTTTAAAGTTTGGTCAAACTGAGTCAAAATTGGATCGATTAAAATGTTTTGGGTTGAATTTTTAAATTTCTGTTCAAACAAGGTCAAAATTGGACCAATTGAACTTCAATTGGACCCAATTTTGACCAAGTCCGCAAAAATCAGATCTGGATCCAATTTTGACCAAGCCCACGAATTTCGGCCCATTAACTCAAAAATTTCGCATGAACAGTAACAAAATCCCTAAAACCCCAAAACCCTTAACGTTTTTCACAATCTTACAAATACCCGAGAAATTTTCAAAATTTCGCACCACCTTTTTAAAAAATTTCTCAAAACCCTCGCAGTCGTCGTCGTCCTCAAATCTGCATTCAAAATCCGTTTATCTGCATTCTCCGACGTCAAAATCAGCCTTTCGGTATGAATACATCGCAAATAAACTGCTTCTCGTTCAATTTAATCCAGTTTCGGCCCCGTTTAGTTTTTTTTGGTTTAAATTATTTCTTCTTGGCATTAAATCGGACGCATGTTAGCTTTTTGATGTTTAAAACCCCCAAATATGCATTGCCCGTCCAATTTCGAGTCGATTGAGTTCAGATTATTGCATTTTGGTTAAGATTTGAGTAGGTCTAAGGCAAAAAATTATTGCATCGTTTCGCACGTTTTCGCACTGTGTTCTTCACCGAGAAAATTCTCAGAAAATGCTTTAAACGTTAGATTTCACTGCTACAGTGAGCTAGGCCCCGCGAAATTTTTTTTTATCCGAGAATTTTCTTGCGCTACAGTGAGTGAGGTCCCGCGAAATTTTATCCGAGAAATCTCTGGCGTTAAAATTTTTCGCTGCTACAGTGACTAAGAACCTGCGAAAACTTTCATCCGAGAATTTACGTGTGTTAAAATTTCGCTGCTACAGCATGTGAAGCCCCGCGAAATTCTCATACACATCACTTCATATTACATATTTTCGCATCTTCACTATTTCGCAACTACAGTGACCCAAAAACTTCAACCCCAGAAATTTTATAACTTAAGCAGATTCTTCAAAGCTCCATCACTCTGCGAAACTTCCATATCACTTGAGAAAATTCAAAACTTGCGAAATTTTTGCTAACTTGAAAACTCTTTCTACCTGCGAAAATTTAATACCGTTTTTAGAACAAAATTTCACCGCGAAAGTTTTGGATTACATGCGAAAAAAAAAAAATTACACTAAATGCGAAAATTCTCACGACATGTCTATGTGCTATAACTTGCGAAAATTTCCCAATACATGCGAAATCTTACTCAATCTGCGAAAATTTTCTCGGCATGTCTATATATTATAATCTGCGAAACATTACCACTACATGCGAAAATTTCCTCTGAATGCGAAATTTCCTTGTTATATGCGAAAATTCATGGATAAACTGAATGCGAAATTTCTTTGATTCATGCGAAAATTCACTCTGAATGCGAAATCACTTCAACGTGCGAAAACTTTCCTTATATGCAAAAATTCATGGATAGACTGAGTGCGAAATTTCCTTGATATATGCGAAAATATCTCTGGACTTGTCTATGTATGATAATTAGCGAATTTTCTCATCTCTTATGAACGCCTTCAATTCAGAAATTTTCTAAGTATTGAAAAATTTCGTATAAAAAAAAATTGTCGATGTTTTCGTTTACAATTTGAGGCTACTTTCATTGTTTCACCCACATTAATCCGTACTAATCATATTACAGTTACTGTCGAGCACAGATATGACCAACAAAGATCAAGGTACACTTGAAGCACTTGAGGCGGCTGCAATCCAAAGGGACATCGCTCGCATCGAGCTCAACACGCTTACCTATGTCCCACCAATCGAGCAGATCTTCCCAACAAGTCAATGGGCGGCCTTGATTGCCAACAATTACATGGTGGACTTGGACAGCTTTCGGTGCGATGCCCCCATCATTATAGAAATCCTCAAAGGGCACCCACTTCGCCACGCCCTCACTCATGGCGAGCCAGAAGCACAAGTGTATCTTCAACGATTCTGGCATACGTTGCAGATAGCTGGACCACTCCACCTTGCTAAAACCTTATCCGCCAAAATCGATCAAGAAACGGTGGTCCTCACTCGCAAGATAGTCCAAGAAGTGCTTCAACTCCCTGTCTACTCACCATACGACCCGCTACCAACCCATGAACAACTCATCGAGGACATAGACAGACTGGGCTATCAACCAGAAAACAAGAAGAAGAAGGGCCCACTTGTCCTCGGTGAAGTCACCACCCGCAATCTACCTCAACCCTGGCGAACGCTGTACCTGCTGGTGAACAAATGCATGTCAGGGAAGCATGCTGGTCAGGACCGCGGAAACTTTCAAATCCTCACCATCCTAACCGGCATCGCCCACAACCGCAAGTACAACTACGCCGACATCATATGGATGGATCTCGTCTCCATGATCCAACGTCGCGACAGGGAAGTCGCCAAGGGAGTCACAAACCGCTTCGTCCCTTACATGCGGTGGCTCCCAGCTCTCATCAAACATTTCCGCTTGCACTCCACCAACATTCGCATCCGCCCGGCAACGGAACACTTCCTAATCCCCACTGTCGAGAAGTTCGCCAAGAAAAACACTCCGGCGAAAGATCGACACGCAATGATAATCCCAGACGACGTTCTTGCCTACGCCGACCCGACCAACCTGCACGTCCGAGAATACCGTGCCTCCACAGCCTCCTTCCGCGAAAGCCCTCATCCACTATCCACTGTCCCTACGCGGCAGATCAACCCCACTGCTCCTAACCCCGGGACTAGCCAAAACCCCACCACCACCTCCAAAAAGTCATCGAGTCGCGCCGCATCCTCTTCCACCCGCGTTCTGAAAAAACGGTCGCATGAGGATGACGTAAGCCGCCCCACGGAGCGTCGATCGAAACAAAAACACGATCGACCTCCTCAGCCACAGATAAGCCGAGCCGAACCCTTAGGTACAGGAGGTGATGTGTTCACCTCCCGAGTAGAAGACGTGGCATCTGGCTCAACCACGCAAACGACGCCACCAACCCACTTATCTTCCTCTCTACAGAAAGATATTTCATTTCACGAGGAGCCACGTATACCATCGACATCCCACTTGGAGATGGTCGATGTTGAAACAAGCAGTCCCTCGCCTCAGACTACATCCTCTTCATGCACATCGAGTATAGTGCCCTCACTACCCATAGTTTCATACGTTTCTAGGACACATACACCTTCTACCGCACTACAGAGTCTTCGTGACTTTGTCAGAACGCTCGGTGATGTCTCTGTGACTGAGAGCGGAAGACCTAGCACGGCCAACATCACAACAACCGTGAGCCTAGGTCATCATTCGATTGAGTCTGTCTCATCAATGATGCCAACGGGAAGTCTTAGTGACCCCGTCTTTTCCAGTCCTGTGCAAACAGGCGGCCGATCGGCTATATTCTCCGATTCGGTGTCAGTTGGATTTCTTCGTGATTCCAACTTGTTAAATTTACCCCAATTCGTCACCGAGACCGCGCTAGAGACACGTCTTCAAGAGTTTGCAAAGACTCTTGAGGCGTCAATTCTCGATAAAGTCTACGCGCGTCTCGATGCGTCCACCATCGATAAAGGCAAAGGTGTGGCCCCGGAGACGCCACCACCCATGCAACCTACGGATGCAGACGCTGTTCGCTCCTCCATTTCCGCCAAGGAGCTCTTCTACATCCTCAGAGCCCGATTCGAATCAATGACGGAACTTGACGAAGAGGAACAACAAATGAAGGCCATTATCACTCAACCAATGACTTGCCGTGCTCAAGTCGAGTCTAGCGGGATCAGGCGCGACGATCAAGACGATGATCAAGATCGCCGCGAGGGGGAGAATAGGCATCTAGGCTCACAATCCCAAGGACTAATGCAATCGACGCCGCCCTCCTCCTCTGGACCTGAAACGACACCCGCAACAGAAACCTCACACCTCACTAGCCAAAAGTCATACCTTATTTACCCTGAGCCACTAGCCAAATCACCCTCACCACCACCCATTACCGTCTCCGAAACTCTAATCGTCACATCGACGTTAGAGACCACCTCCACACAGTCTCCACCCACCATCTCGGAACCTCTAACTGTCACATCGACGTTAGAGGCCACCACCACATCTACACCACCCATTACCCAAATCATCCTCGCCAAAACCATCACCTCAACCGAACCACCAGAATCTCCACCACAACCATCCCCACAATCCACAAACTCCTCCGACGCAACACCCTCGCCACCACATAGCCATACCCCTCTCAATATCGATTCCAACCTGGCTTCTGAGGACGTCTACTGCGCACAGAACGAGATCGAGGCCTACATCTTTAACGATGAATGGCTGTACACACCCGCCGATGCAGTAGCAGCCAGGAAGTTGGTGGAAAATGCTCGATGTCTGCTAATGGAAGCCTCGCTTACGCTGATTAACACCGCAGACGACGAGAACGGAGAGGAATACGACGCTGAACCTGCCGAGCTCGAGAACATCCTACAATTCCAAGCGCAGCAAACTGACGCTCCCGCTGCTCAAACGGATGTGCCCACGGTGGATATACCGGAAGCACCGTGGGAAAACAAAAAGATCACCGCGCCATTTCAAGAAGAGATCAGGAAGAGGATCTGGCGGCACAAGGAGCAGATCATCACGACCTTCGACGAATATGAGCTGATGAACATCCAAAATTGGAGCGAGGAAATGAAGAAGCTCTATCGATGGAGCCTTCTTTGTCACAAGTGCACAAAGAGGACGCTATCCGATGAGGAAAACATCGCTCTGGAAATGAACCGGGCCCCCATCTGCAAAGTCACTGACCTCCGCCAAGAGTCGAAAGGACCTGTCCACTATCCAGTGTACACAATAATGAGGCAGGATGAGAGCTACAGTGAAGTCAGTGAGGCGGACTTCAAGTTTCTGCGCCTGGGTGACCTGTACAACATGCTGGAATCTGTGAAGCAGTTCAGACTCGTCCTCAGAAGTTCTGGACATCTCGTACGAGCTGAACCGGTCACCATGGGATATGTGGCTCTCAAGCGCCACATGCTCCGACAGGTCAGATTCTTCGCCACCCATGATCTGCAGATGGCGGTGGAGCACAACCTGAAGAAGGTGAATCTGACTCGCCCATCTTTCAAGAACGCTGACGACTACCGAGAAGGCGATGTGATCGACGGAGACGATCCGGCGGTCGCCTACTCGAACTACAAGGGAAAGATGAGGCTGCTGCGCTGCTCCGAAGTGGCAAAGTTCTCGGATGGGACGCTCACCATCATCCAAGACAAACTCATGAGGATTTGCCGCATCCTTTCGGAAGAAGATCCACTCTGCCGATCCAAGTTCGCGAAGCTCATTGACGCGATAGCTGATCGAATGGTCCTTCGAAGGAATCTCCGCGCCTTCGAGTTCAAGCTAGGACTTCGCGAAACACTAACACGCTAATCCACCATCACAACGCCCAAGATCCAAGACTCCCAACAATTGACACAAAGGGGGAGGTTGTTAGGATATTTAGTGATTGTTTCAATAGTTTATGTCTTGGGATTAATATTGTAATTATCTTTTTGGGCTTTGGACTAGAATGTAATTAGTTAATCTTAAGTGTTTAGGCCTTAATATACCTAGGGTTAATGTGGTATATAAGGTTTTACCAACACCATTTGAAAGGTAATCAAAGATCAAAAGGCTAACCCTAGTTTTCACACATTACACACACTTGAAGGTGAGAAATTCTCCCTTTTTCATTCCATCAAAGCCTCTTTGATTCCTTGTTGGTGCAATCGGGACCAACAGTACCACTTAGAGAAAAAAACGTTAGACATAATGGACTTAATCAACAATTATTTTAGGCATTTTTTTTTTAAATAGTTGGTCTGTGATTAGCTCCATTCCTTGTAGTGTCGACGTCTCACTCCTTAATTTTGTTTGAAGGAATCTGAAACGCTTAGAGGAAAACGTCAAGAATATTTGGACCAAATGCACTATTTTTATATTGGCTCCCCCTCAAATAATGCGCAAGAATTGACTAAACATGCAAGCATATGAAATCAATTCAAGTCACGAGCATATAACACACAAATTTACCCAGTAAACACATATACATGGTCCACAAAAACATGTACTTAAGATATTGTGTGAGGGTAAGAGCAATAAAATTTTATCGCATTTAAACAATTCAGTACCAATGCAATCTAAAATTACATTTAGAATGTGCGATAACAAAATAAATTCGCATTTATTCAATTCAACGCATATGAAACATAATATTTCATGTCAGAATGTGCGAAATTTTTCCTTTCACGATTTTTTATTTTTATTTTTCAGAAATTAAAAAAAATATTATTTTTCTACATGTATATGTAGATAAATTTTTTTTTTGTATATTACTATTATTATAGTATGGGGTCAGATTATTTTGCTTCGATCAATCGTCACACCTAGAATTTTACGAGACATTTGAAAGAAGAAAATGCCGTCAAGTCATGTCGTCAAACTAAAGTCCTAAGTTCATAGACTGGTCCATTTCGACAACTCTCACTAGGTTCGCTCTTGCACTCAATTATTTCTAACTTGGGATTTTTATATTTATATCACTCAAGTCAACACAAGCAATTTTAAGTCAATTTATCTGTGATCGACGCATTTTTGAATCATTTCACCTAAGCGAGAGACCGTCGATTGGAATCAAAGTGTTGTAAGCGTTATAGTTTGGCTAGGACTTAAAAAGGAAGGAATTTAGAGGAAAGTGAGCTTATCTCTTCGTCATCTTCCATTTCTACGTCCGTCTCCCTTTTTTTTTCGGCGTATTTCTTCTTTTCAATCTTTTCTCCCTCTTTTTCTTGTAAGAACTATCCCTTTTTATGCTATGCTCAAGCTGAAGCTCCGCTTCTCCACGAGGCTACAGGAGATTATTGTAGGCGAAGTTCTTCTTATTGGTTCTCGGGCCAATACCGTGCTCCTCTTCTCTTAATCCCTAGAGAGGTTTCAGAGATTATCTTTTTGGAAAAGTTC